>ML096846.1:0-43283 GCA_003697995.1 Taxidea taxus jeffersonii | reverse complement strand
TCTGCTCAGCATTTATTTGCTCAGCAAATAAATAAAATCTTTTAAAGACTATTTATTGCTAAAATGTGAATAGCTTATTTTCTTTCTTTCCTTCCTTCCTTCCTTCCTTCCTTCTTTCTGTCTTCCTTTCTTTCTTTCATTTAAATTCAAGTTAGTTAACATATAGTGTAGTGTTGGTTTCAGGACTTCCTTCTTCTTTAAAACTGTTTTTTCCCCCAGAATCACTTTGATTCTATAATCACCATAGTTCATTAGCAATCACTGCATTCTCTACTTAGATGACATTTTCATGACTTGTCACCAGCTAATCTTATATCTCAGAGGATTAAAACCTCAGATGACAGGGGGAAAGAAAGATTGAAATTTAAGTTGATATTATGATGATTCTACCATTGGGTATAGGTATTTAATGAAAAAAAAAAAACCCAGAAAAAGATTAAGGTTACACAAAAGAGGATAATATTGGCTATTATGAGTTTGCTTTTCTTATTTCCATGACTTATTATTTGAACCTTTTGATAAAATCACCTTGTTTGATAGATTAAATCTGTATCATTAGCAATTTTTTTGAAAAAACTGTACCTTGCATTTTAATTTTGCATTTTAGATATCATAAGTGTACATCTTTCAAAATACTTACATCCAATCACAAATAGTAATGGATAAAGAAAATATACTCAATACTTAAGCCAAATGGCGAAGCGTCATCACATGATGAAACTTAACAAGGTTTAAAATTTCTCATTTATTAAAATAAGTCAAAATTCACAGAGGAAAAAGTGAAATGCTCAGAGAACTTATTTCGTCAAACCTGTTAGACTCCAAAGCAAACATTTGAGAAATCAGAGAAATAGAAATCAATGGAGTAGAAAACCCGAGATAGCGATAAAACATCTACTTACTCTATCTCCCTTTTCACCTTTAGTAAGAGGTTCTCCCTAGGAAAATGGGCATAAAACAGAGTCAATTATGAACACTTGGAGAAAGAAACTCTCCAAAACTGGATATAGATAAATCCTGCAGGCCAAAATCAGACCTCTGTCACAAAGCAGCCTCTAAAATGACTCAGAATGTCACACAGTCTGCTTGCACAGTTTAAAGGAGGCATCTGAGAATTAATTGAAAAACTCTTTCATATTCCCTAGTGAACAATAAGTTAATCATGCTAATACTATTTCGAGAATCCTGAGTGGAACAAATTGGAATGCTGCCCAAGGCCAAAGCTTTCTCTTGTATGGTTCACGGAGATGATCTCTCTCTCTCTCTCTCTCTCTCACACACACACACACACACACACACACACACACACACACTTCTCTTCTTGAAGTTACATGGGCACGATTTCATTTACTCTTCACAACAATGCTGTGAAGAAGATATGGTCCCATTTTCAGCATGAGGAAAGAGATTCGAAAAGTTCTGAGTAACTATGAGTTATTTCCCCTAAAATAGCACTCACCCACTTTATGTCTCCTTGTTTATCTTGCCTATAAACTCTGTGATTGTAGGGATATAATTCATCTTGACTATCACAGCATTTCTGGTGTACTCTGTTGGTGCCCAGTAAAAGTTTATTAAGTTAGAGAATTTAAATTATGCAGACATAACAATAATAGCTGATATACATTAAATCCTTATAATGGATCAAGCACTGATCTAATCACAGTTCTAGTTAATTCTTATATGTCACTGGAGTACTTATGATTAGATATCCATTTCCAGATGAGGAAACTGAGCCACAGAGAAGTTAAATGATTCCCCCAGGTCATATAGCCAGTGGGAGTCACTCAGGATTTAAACCTAGACAGCCTGACTTCAATCCTGGGCTTTGGTTGTTCAGTCTGATTTGATATGTAATTTGATTTACTTTTGACTTGAATTGAGTGAATTGATAATAAGATGGAAACCATTTATTTAAAATTTTTTCCTTTTGTATAGGGAAGTGAAGAGAAAGTGTGAGAACCAGATGGCAGATAATACTCTTCTCAAAGGTTCCCTTAGGGACTGTGAGTTCCCTAAACAAATCACTAATGGGAGGTAAATGGTTAGTAAGTGAATCCCTATGGTTTTCACTTCATGTCCTGCGTGCTAGGGATTCAGGGCTCAACTCTCTTCTCCCATATTTCCCCAAGCCCTTGCTGTTTTCTGGGACCGTGTGGCTAGCTTTGGCAATGACATGTGAGCAGAAGTGACATGTATTCTTTGCAGGCTGAGGCAAGGAGAAGCCCATTCATGATTCTCCAGTCCCACTTTCCCTGCACGGTGACGGAGAGGGTTTGCGTATTCCAGAAGCTTAGTCACCTGGTGGTAATCAGCCTGGTACCTGAGTGCAATGGATGTCAGCATCCACTCCTTCTGACCCAACCATGCTGGGCATGCAGCATGAGCAAGAGAAAGACTTTCTTGCATTAAGCCACAGAAAATTCAGGGTTAATTTGTTACTTAGCACAACCTAGCCTGCTCTATTACATCCCATATCTAGCCAATGTGATTAAATCTCTTTTGTTGGTTAATTGCTAAACATTAGATCAGGGCTTTATTTATATTCTTGTATTTCAGCCTTAATTCAAAAAATTCTACTTGATTTCAAAGAGAAGATATGTTATTTAGATACGAGCAATGGGTCACATTGCTTACATAACTTTATTTTTGCTTATGTTGCACTGCTTATATTGTATGATTACATATATTATATATTATATAAGCATGATATTATATCATGGTTATTTAGAGCCACTGCAAAGCCACATGATTAAATTAAAACAAAACAACAACAATAAAAAAACAAACAAAACCAGGATCCTTGTTGTTTCAAGACTTGATATTTAGTCCTTGCTCCAATGACTACTATCTGGTAACCTCTCTTTCTCTATCTGTAATGCAACTCTAAGCTCTAATATGTGACACATGTAGTCATATTCTAAATGTCCAGTAGTAGGGGAGAAACTGCCATTCAGAATAGTTCAGAATTCAAATTGGATAAAAACTATTCCTCTCTTTGAGCCTTCTCATTATTTTACCATGTCACATCCAGATTCTGTTGTGGAATAGAAAGTTGAGACCACAAAGTGCTAAACCACTCTGTATAATAATGTAAGAACGTGTTTCTCTTATGGGGGGGGGGCAGAGAAGAAGGAAGGCAGAGATGCACAGTAGTTCCCTCCTTTTCTGTGACTTAGTTTCCATGATTTGTTACCAACAGTCAGCAGCAGTCTGAAAGCAGATGACCCTTCTTCCGACAAATCATCGGGTCAGTAGTCATCTGACGCTACATCACCAGGCCTACGTCATTCACCTCCCTTCATCCCATCATGCAGGCACTTTATCATCTCACAGCATCACAAGAAGAAGGGTGAGTACAGTACAAGATATTCTGAGACAGACCATATTCATATAAAGTTTTTTACAGTATATCATTATAATTTTATTATTATTGTTGATAGTCTCGTACTGTGCCTAGTTTATAAAATAAACTTCCTCATAGGTCTGTATGCATATGGGAAAACCTAGTATATGCACTTGACCCTTGAACAACACAGGTTGGAGCTGCATGGTTCACTTACATGTGGATTTTTTACAGTACCGTACAGTAAAATGTATTTTCCTTAATGATTTTATTAATAACATTTTTATCTCACTTACTTTATTGTAAGAATCCAGTATATAATACATATAACATACAAAATATCTGTTAATCAATGGTGGGTTATTGGTATAAGGCTTCTGGTCAACAGTAGGCTATCAGTAATTAAGTCTGGGGGAGTCAAAAGCTTTATATGGATTTTTGACTGCATTGGGAGTTGATGCCCTAACACCCATGTTGTTTAAGGTCATCTGTACAGGGTTTGGTACTGTTGGCAGTTTCAGGTATCCACTGGAGGTCTTTGAATCTATCCCCCTTGCACAAGGTGGGACTACTGAATAAGGGGCATGGAATCATTAAAGGATTACGAGGGACTTGGCAAGCAGAAAAGGTAAAAGGAAAAGCAGTCTGCTTCTCCTGGGTAAGGCAGGTGGGACTAAAGATAACCTCAGGGAGGTAAGTGAGATGCCCCTAGACACCAGCAGTGGGAGAGAAAGCCAGAGCGATTTCCTAGGAGTTGTGAGATCCTCCAGCCCCTGCTTCTCAGAGCATGATCCCTGGACCAACAGCACAAGCACCACCTGGGAACTACTAAGAAGTGTGGTGTCTCAGCCCTACCCCAGCCCTATCAAATGAGACCCTGCATTTCAAAAGAGCCCCAGGTGAGTCAAGTGCACATTTTGCGTTTGGGAAACACTGCTCTTAAACCACTGGAAGTTCCCCTTTTCTGCTCTTCCTGTCTTTCTGGTAGTAGGATTTATGACAATGCACAGTCTGGGTCTGCCCTGTGTCCTGTGTAGTTTAAGAGGTGAGAGCCAGGGGTGCCTGGGTGGCTCAGTGGGTTAAAGCCTCTGCCTTCTGCTCAGGTCATGATCTCAGGGTCCTGGGATCGAGCCCCGCATCAGGCTCTCTGTTTCTGTGGGGAACCTGCTTCCTCCTCTCTCTCTCTGCCTGCCTCTCTGCCTGCTTGTGATCTCTGTCAGATAAATAAATAAAATCTTAAAAAAAAAAAAAGAGGTGAGAGCCAATGTTCAAGGTTGGAGGGGAGACAGTGTAGACCTAGAGAAGCAGCAAGGCGATGGTAAAAGCTGCCAATAAATGAGGCACATCAGGAGTAATTAGGCAGGTGGAAGGGGCAGCAACCACCGGGCTGGATTTGTGGAATGGGAGTTTCTCAGGTGTCCTTGGAAATATGAAGTTGGGAAGCCCCGTTAAAGACGGTCACGTGCTGCAGGTAGAAATGGAAGCTTGGACTAGACACTAAAGATGAGTGAGCATGACCCCTGAAAGCAGGACAACTTGGGGCTGTGGACAAAGAACTCGGGCGACAGCCCTGAGTCTGCCTCTGCCTGCAAAATTACTCTCCTTGCCCAACAAGCCTAATTTTTAAAGCAGAAGCACAGGGAAATATTGGCTTTGTAATATCAAATGCTTCTTCTACTGCTTCCATTTGGCACACGCATTTTCATGACCTCTGCATTCACTACCCCTGCTAAACCAATGTCCTTTGTTCCCCCTGGCAAGCAAAAAGGGAAAAGTGATTTTTAAAAAGTATTACACTTTCGAATAAAGATAAGACATTAATTTTTTATTAATCAGCCAGTCTAATTCTGGCTGATTCTTACGGGCTGCTATAGGTTTTTATTAGGATTAAATAAGGTTATTTTTAACTAGGATTCATGTGATCTCTTTAGGTGGTCTGATTTGAGTATAAATGATGATTTAGGTTTTCTCCTACCACAAGAACTATGTCTTGAAAGAAAGTTGCCTCAGTAATATTGAAAAGTGGCTTGAGAAGCTAGTTTGATCTTATAAAAACCAAGGAAGGAAAAAAATTCAGAAAATATACTGAAAGCAGATACCCCATTCTAATTTTTTAGATATATTAGCCCCAGTATTTGATATATTGACTTTATTATTTATTATAGCTATAATGTTTAGTTATAGCAGGGCAGCTTAGTAATTTTTAAACCCTGTGTACTAGAATCCCCGCCTAAGTGTGGTTCATAGCTCTAACTGGCTGTGTGATCTAGAGCAACTTAGTTAACTTCTCTGGGCCTCAGTTGCCTCCTGTGAAGAATAGGGGTGATAACAGCATACCTATCTCATTTTTTAAAAATAGACTAAGTGACTTCATGCCTTGCATAAAGAACTTGCTCAAATATCTGATCTGTTGTTGCTTGCCAAGGCAGGGGCTGGCAAACAAGGCTCATGGAACCAGAACTGATTTGGAGAAATACTTTTAATTCTATTAAAAAAAAATATTCTTCCTTTGTCCTAAAAGTTTTCATACTTACTGATTCTCCTTTTTGACCTTTAGGGCCAATGGACCCTGGGAATCCTGGTTGTCCAGTTTCACCCTTTTGGAAAAAGCAGAAGAGAGATTTTGCATGCGGTCAGATGAGTACTGTTGTGACTGTCCAGTTCAGAGCGATGGCTTGTGCTCCTACCCACGGTGGAATTTATCTACTATCATCCAAGAGACAACGTGAAAGTAGTTAGACTGTTAGCATAATAATATATTTGTCAGCACTTTGCGATGCCTTCAGCTCTCTCAGAAATCCATTGTATGTGTCATGATATTTAAAATTAATGTGAGACCAAAATTATTTTTCAGAAAATATGTCCAGAGAAGAAAAATTTACAATTATGTCTTGTTTTACAAAAGACCTTAAAGACACGAGATTGTTTAACCAAGTGAACCACCCAGGTGCTCACCCTCCTCTTTTCTTAAAGATTTGAGATTGTTGGGACGCCTGGGTGGCTCAGTGGGTTAAGCCGCTGCCTTCGGCTCTGGTCATGATCCCAGGGTCCTGGGATCGAATCCCGCATGGGCTCCCTGCTCGGCAGGGAGCCTGCTTCTCTCTCCACCTCTGCCTGCCTCTCTGCCTGCTTGTGTGCTCGCTCTCTCTCTCTCCTCTCTGACAAATAAATAAATAAAATATTAAAAAAAAAAAAAAAGATTTGAGATTGTTCGGAGAAAGACAACTATCATATGATCTCCCTGATATGAGGAAGTGGAGAGGCAACGGGGGTGGGGGTTAAGGGGGTAGGAAAAGAAAAAATGAAACAAGATGGTATCAGGAGGGAGACAAACCCAAAGAGACTCTTAATGTCATAAAACAAACTGAGGGGGGTGGGGGGGGAGAGGGGTTGGGAGAGGGTGGTGGGGTTATATTATATGTTTAAATAAAAATAAAAATTAAAAAAAAAGATTTGAGATTGTTGAACTGTCACAATAATCCAGACGCATGTGATCTCAGACACTTCTTTTTTTAGGTGGGGGGAGGTGAAGGAATGGGGGAGCCATAGGAAGAAAAGGGAGTCTCTCAGCTGTTGCCAGCATTTATGTGAGCACTTAAATGACTGGCTGTGGACAAAGAAAGCATTCTCATTGATGTGGTAACAGCAGCTTAGGAATGGCTAAGACATTCTTGTCAGAGATCTTGAAGAGGGGTTTGTATGTGACATATAAAAAGTGTTTTCAGAAAATACAATTCAGAAATAATACTACAGAAAGGAAGTAGATCACTAAATTAGACTTTGGAGAAGTCCCAGCATTGTGCTTTCTTTAAGCATCTACCAAGACCTTTGAATACTACATGAGGGTTAAAGTAAACACCGTCACTAGAAGTTAGGTATTTTGGATTTATTCCAACCTCAAAAAGCATTTTTGCAAAATGATGTTCAGCATTGCATTTCTGGGTATATACCTTTCTCACACAATAGCTTGTATATTTTTTACTTTGAAAAAAAAAAACTACAGAAAACATAAAGCAGAATATGGCAAACCTCTGTGTACCAGGCACCCAAAATGAAAAAAAAAAAAATTTACAAAGAAGAAATTTCCTGTATTTTCCCCTTTATTTCTGTCCCAGAGGGAGACATTCTCTTAAATGTAGTATTTATATTTTCAGTCCGTATTTTTCCATTTTACTGCATATATGTAATCATCAACAATACATTATTTGGAATATTTAAAACAAATTCCATAAATAGCTTTATTTTATATATTCTATCCTATAACTTGCTCAAGGTTTTTAATATCCCTTGTATTGATACATGGAGATCTATTTGCTCATTGTAACCACTGGATAGCACCCTATAATGTTAACATACTAGGGTATATCCAAGCCCCATGATGGGCATTTGGGTTGTCTCTAGCTTTTCTTTATTATAAACAAGACTGCAGTGCATATCTACATTTCTGTCCCCTTCTATGGATGTGTTTATCTGTTTATTTTGAAGCCTCGAACAACAGTTGACTCAAAGTACTTCAAGTAAAAATTTATTACAGTCTTAAAAATGTTGGCTTATTTCCACATTGCTATCAAAATTAATATCTTGTTTTTCTCCCTCCCGATCCCATCTTCTTTCATTTTTACTTTTCCTACCACCTTAACTCCCACCCCCGTTGCATCTCCACTTCCTCATATCAGGGAGATCATGTGGTAGTTGTTTTTCTCCAGTTGACTTATTTCGCTAAGCATAATACGCTCTAGTTCCATCCATGTCGTCGCAAATGGTAAGATTTCATTTCTTTTGATGGCTGCATAGTATTCCATCGTATATATATACCACATCTTCTTTATCCATGGGGGTGGGGGGAAGAGGGGTTGGGTGAGGGGGGTGGGGTTTACATCATATGTTTAAATAAAGCTTAAATAAAGTAAAAAAAATAAAAGAGTATTCAATTGAGCCATTCCCTGATAAATGCAGGACATATGCAATTTTACTAAAGAAATAAAATAACAAGTAACCAAGGTTAAAAAAAAAAATTAATATCTTGTGACTTTACACTAGAAGAAGATGGAACTTGTCATACATAACTGATAAACAAGGTTGTAGTTTTCAAGGGATTCTTCTAGATTTGTGGAATATATTTGGTAAAATTAATTTTATTAATATAAGCACTTCACCTTCTTTCTACCATCTAAACATCTAGTGTACCGTCATCTGTCTTATAATTACCACACTAGCAGAAATCATTTTTTTCTAGATATGATCAATTCTATCCAAAGTAAGAAGAGGGAGAAATTGATGGTTATATTTAAAAAGCCAACTGCTGTTGGTTTTAAAAAGAAAATAAACAACTAGCCTTGTTTGAGTGTTAGGGTGTACACAGTGACCTACCTTTTACTCTTCTGGTATTAAAATCCCCAATGGAGGGGCATCTGGGTGGCTCAGTTGGTTAAGCGTCTGCCTTCAGCTGAGTTCATTATCCCAGGGTCCTGG
The DNA here is from genome assembly GCA_003697995.1 of Taxidea taxus jeffersonii. Lineage (NCBI taxonomy): Eukaryota > Metazoa > Chordata > Mammalia > Carnivora > Mustelidae > Taxidea > Taxidea taxus. Next base: position 34,465 of record ML096846.1, on the reverse strand, counting down.
GATCACCCTGACATCTGGCTCCCTGCTCAGCGGGGAATCTGCTTCTCCCCCTCCTTCTGCCCCTCCACCCCTAATTGTGATCTCTCTCTCTCTCTCTCAAATAAATAAATAAATAGGTGTGAAGGAAAAATATGCCTGGTAGTTGGACTGATCTGCAAAATAAAAAGTAGAACTCAGGGAAAGGGGTCTAGAGATTACTATAAAAATCACTTCTGCCTGATACCAAAGGGAAAGAGCAGGGGATTGTACAAGGATGAACAATAATTACATTCATAGCTGTTGTATGTTTGAACCCATGTAAACAAGTCTCCTTTGAAATGTAGAAAAAGGATCCAACAGAGGCATCGGTCCATCTCCCTGAGTGGTATGTGGGTAAGGTTGGATTTAGAAGAAATCTTAGGCACCTATTCCCTCATATAAAATTCTGCAAACAAAAGCATTTCATATCTGAATTTTAGACACATGGGTTGTTTTTCATATTTAAAATGAATGTTCAGTGATTTATCACTGTGGGTATGAGCCGCAAGACAAGTGATGAATTTACTCAGCTTCAGGAATGGCTGTCCTTTAATTTGACACTTTCAATGCTATTTGAAAGGCCTGTGCTGTTGAGGCTAAATCTTTTCCTTCTGACAGTCAGCCCCAAAAGATACCTGCTAATTTTTTAGGTGTCCCTAGATATTCTGCCACCTTATTCCACTGTCTAGAGAAAGGAGCAGTTCTCCTTCACCAATTTGCAGATACATTATTCCTACACCACATGTTGCCAGTCTCAGGAAAACTACGGAGCTACAGAGCGGATGTCGTCATTTCCACACTGGCAGACTGGTCCCATGGCTGCCACGGTCTCGCCGGCCATCCACCGTTAATAGGCCCTAGTGTTCATTGGTGCTCCTCCTGGTGCCTAAGTGCTCTTGAGATAGGGTGAGGGTCCTAAGCCAGGAGTGACCTTTGTGTAGATTCTCCTGCTGTTTGTGTTCACTTGGGTGCTTCATGGTCATTTTGGGATCCAAACGGTCGGCTGAGAAGTGATATATTATACAGCAAAAACAAGTCACTTGTGGGTTGAAATTGTACTTCTGATGAAATCTTTTGTTCAACCATGTAAATTGAGTCCCTCTCTGTCAAAACTGTGGTGGGAGGCACAAAGATAAACAAGACCAAGTGTTAAGGATGGCAACAGTTATTAATACCAAAGAGAGAGAAGTGATTTCACAAGAAGAAAGTAAGTTTGGGGTGGATGACTAGAAAGGAAGAAGTCTGTAGTGTAGGCTTAATATGTGTCAGCTATTGTGCTTCTTGGTAAGTTCGTCTCATCTCATTTGATTTCAGTCTTGCCATCAAGTCTGTGAAGACACAGTTATGCCCATTTTACAGACAAGGGAACTGATGCTCAGAGAAATGAAGTGATTTTCCCAAGGAGACACAGCTGTTAATGGTAAAATCAATTTTGACCCCAGAGTCTATGTTCTTTCCACCACTCAGTGGTTCGCAGTCGTGGCTGCCTATTAGAATCATCTGAAGCCCTTTGAAACAACAGTGATATGGACTTGACCCCAGATCAACCAGAGGTCTGGGCTCTAGGCCAAATCAGAGTCTCTGGGCGTGAGGCCTGAGCATTAGTATTTTCTAAGAGCTCTTCAAGTGATTTCAATGTGCAGCCAGGGTTCAGAACCACCAGGGTCCATGAAAGGTGCAAGGAAAGATCTGCGAAGGCAGCTTGAAGGTTTAAATTCTTATTATGGTGACCCACGAACAGCATTATAATTTAAAAAACAAATGTATTGACTCAGAACAGATAGTAACCACTTAGTACCTACGTATAGGGAGAGGTGACTTTATTCTCCCAGCAAGGGCTGTGCTTCCTTCAGTTTATTTTATGCATTAGTTATTGGCAGAGTCCTTCTCCCGTTAATTAGAATTCTTACAAATCATTTCATATGTACATTTATACCAGGTACTGTATCAAGTTCCCTATGGACCCTTCTAGATTATTTCTCTGGGTGGGAGGAGGGAACAGTTATGCCACCAGCTTTTTCTAATTCCATTTAGGATTCTGAAGCAATTAGAAAAGATTTTGAGCAATAGAAAAGGTCCTTAGAATTTGAAATACACCTGTTTTACAGAATCAAATTTCTCATCATTGAGGTCTTAAGAATTCCTAAGTAACATGTGCTTCCTAATGAACAGAGCAAAACAGAAGCCAGCTGTTTTGTTTCAATAAATGAATCATCATTTAAGTACTTTGAAAGTGCCACAACACTCTTCTTTGCTCAGCTGTCCTATGTGACAAGCTTTGTGGCTTTTTCTCCCCCGTTAGCCTGCATGTGTGCTGTAGTAATTGCTTAAAATGTAATGTGTTCGTTATGGTGGTGTAGAAATTCTGTAAGCTATCTGGTTACAGAAGCTAATGCTAATGTACTAGCAGTAAAATCCCAGACACATAAATGCATTATTGCTGTATAATCAATATTTTTTGGATGTCTTTTTAAGAATGTCAAGGTTTTATTTACTTTTTTACAGAAAATTTCATTTTTAATGGTCAGTCTAAAAGAAGTTCCTAGTTCCTGTTGAGACTATCTTTTAGCAGTATTTTCTGGTGATAAGTGTAGGATCTTTGGAATAGATTGGCTGCACTGATTGATGAGGCACAAAAGTCATATCTTCTTGGATTCATGTCAAAATACCCTGCCCTCAATCAAGAGAATTTTTACTGGGTGAATGAATGAAAGTAGCACTCACAGGCCACATTCCCTCAGAGTATTTTCAGACCTACTCATCTGTCTGTAGATTTAACGTGCATTGTTTTATCCTGACAATGGCACATTCACGCTGAATCCGAGGTCATCATAATTTCAGAATTAAACCAGAGTGAAACATCTTTCTGAGTGGGCAAGTGAATCTTTCAATTTCATGCCTCATATAATTAAACTGGTGACAGATGATGGTGAGGACACAATGGAAATTCATCAGTGTTTTAATTTTAAAACTATTTTTTTAAATAATCGGTTAAACGATGATCGCATACTATAAAACCCCACCCAAAAAATGTCTCATGACAGCTTATGTTTGGGTACTTACAAAGACACAAAAACAGGGAGCTTAGGCCTGAGGCATTTTGCTAGAGGGGTCTTTAGATGGTTTTTTGCCACCTACACCGATTCACAAAACATTGCTGTATGCATCGAAGCTTGCGTCTTTTTTTTTTTTAAATCAATTAATTAATTATTTATTATTTGTCAGAGAGAGAGAGAGAGAGAGCGAGCACAGGCAGACAGAGTGGTAGGCAGAGGCAGAGGGAGAAGCAGGCTCCCTGCCGAGCAAGGAGCCCGATGTGGGACTCGATCCCAGGATGCTGGGATCATGACCTGAGCCGAAGGCAGCCGCTTAACCAACTGAGCCATCCAGGCGTCCCCGAAGCTTGTGTCTTAATTTCATTCATATTGTTCCAGCTATCTCCCCTAGATGTGTTCCCCTCCTTGCAGCCAGCCAGCTGCTATTTAGCAGTTCTTACCGGGGAGCAAACCTTCTCAGTGCCTAATCCGGATGACTGGACAAGAGGCAGGGAGGCTCGTGCCCACTGAAGGCTGGCTTCCCCAGGGATGCAAGCCCATGTGGCAGCAGGATTGCCCCTGACATGGGAATGGATACGTTGGTGTAAAACTCTGGATATTTTTATTTACTTGGACAAATCTGATTACCTTCTCTCCTTTTGAGCCAAGAGCTTCATATTCACCAAGGTTTCCCTATGTGGGAAAAAACAAAGGAAAAAAATGTATATATACAAAAAAGTTCATTTATTTTTAACACATTCAGCCCCCACATTAGAATATAGTCAGGTAACACTGCTCTAATAATAGTTTTTTATGAATACCATGTTAATCAATTTTGCTTCTCTCACCTTCTGTGAAATATTTCTGAAAAACTCCCAACTTTTTAGACCCTATCTATCTTCTCTGTGACTTTCCCCCAGGACATGATACAGGAGAAATATCACACCTCCAAGGGCAAATTGTCACTACTCCAAATTAATGCCTGGAAACTGCTCTTGGTCCCCAACGAGTCCACTGATATGACTTTGTAACATTATTAATGATATCTTTGTTGTTCACTGTAATGGATGATCCATTAACTAACCTCTTGGCTGTTCCATCACTCTCTTGACTTGTATAATACTCACTTCCCTAGTATCTTCCTATCTTTCTGACCTTTCCACTTCCTCCCTCACCTAATGGGTAAATGTTGGATTTCCTTAGGACTCTGTCCAGATCCTTTTCTCTTATGACTCAACATTTTCTCCTGGGCGCTCTTCTTTGCTTCCATGGCTTAGGTATCATCCACACAAAGACAAATCTATAAACCCTGCATACATCTCCTTCTGAGTTTTGACCCATGTATCTAATTTTCTACTTGATGTGTTCACTTGTAAACTCTAGAAAAAATTCATGTTCAACAAGTTCAAAGCTGAATTTAAAAATTACAACAATACACACATATATGAGAGAGAAAGGTGAGAGAATTGCATCATGCTGTTAACATGCATTTGTCCAGAAGTGGGATAATAACAGTTGGCTTCTTCCTAATCTATCTCTATAGTTACTTGTTAAAATGCATGGTAATTTCATTTTACAACTGGAAAAAAAAATCAAGGAAAGAAAGAAAATCTGAATTCATTCTCTCCTTTCCATAGAAGTCTTCCTTCTCCCATCTGGGTATCATTGTTAAGACTACTCTCCTCTTCCTCCTCAGGTCCAGTCATCTAGCCCAGCTGCCTCTGTTCCCCAAATCCCTTCTCTTCACACTACCTACCTTCACTCATCATGGCTTGCCAGGACCACTGTAGTAGCTCCCTAATAGGCATTTGATAATCCACCCTTGCTCCCCGCACACCTACATTTTTTATATAAGTTCAGAGAAACACCTTTAAGACATTCTGAGGCCCTTCTTTCTAAACCATTACAAAGCCATCAAAATCCCGCATGACCTAAACTCATTTCCCTCTCCAGGATCATGGTAGCCCCTGTTCTCCCTCAGAATTTTCAGCTATAATAACCTTCTCTTAGCTTCTCAAATAGACCAAAGTACTTCCCATTTCACCCTCTAGATCATCACTCTGTCCTCACTCTTCTGTCCAGGTAGCAACTACTCATCCCTCAGGTCTCAACTGTGATAAAATGCCATTCATGGAAGTTCCTGCAGGTCTCCCACACAGGTTCTCCTCTCATATATTCTCATTGGATATTGTATTTTTCCTTCATAATGCTTACTAATATTTTTATTTTTGTGTTTGTTTAAAGAATCTTGCACCTTTTGCACTAGAATATAACCCCATGATGACCTGGAATAGAATGCCTCATTCCTAGCACAGTACATTACATATGGGAAACATTCAATAAATACTTGTTTAGGAAATAAACCTATAATTCTAATTTATGTGTTTTTCCCACTGAACTTTTTTTATTAAAATATATGTGTTGGTAGAAAAATGTAGAGGAACATTTAAGCAACAAAAATATACAGAGGCATGCATTTAAATCACTGTTGCTATAATTTGACATTTTAAATATGCCTTCCATTTATTCATCCTACTCCAATCAAAAATAAGTTATTTATAACTGCTGTTATTGTTGGTCTTGTGACAGACATTTCTCCTTTTTCCTGTTTAACTTTGATCTGAGATGTCTGAATTGAAAATAAAAATTGTATCCTCAAAATCCTGAGCTGTAAATTATTACAAGGACATATTTGAAAATGAGATGTGAAACTGTAATACATACACACATACATAAAGAATCAGCAGTTACAAAATGGTAGATTGCTTAGATGCAACTGCATAAAACATAAACCTGAGGCATTTCCTAAAAATACTAGCCATTTGGGCATGATGCCTGTCAGTGTATACAACCCAGCAGCATCTCTCCCTGGCTGTGTTTGAGGTAGAAAATTTGGGGGAAGATGGAACATGGACTTTGGTCTGTGACATGACTTATCCAGAGATGGTCTTGGATTGGTAAACCTCATGCTCTTGAATTGCAGAGCAGAAGAGCACCCAAAGTGCATTTGGGTAAGAGCATATTACAACACAGCATCTTGGTCTAGATCACACCTCCCCACAACCTACAGGATATGAGAGATGCTGTAACTGGGATGAAAAATTGCCTCTATAGCACCAGCTCATATTATTCTATCCATATGCTCTATTGTTCTACAATTTTGATTTCTCTGGTAGCTTTCACACCTAGAGAGAAAACAGGGCTATTTACTGCCTACCAGAGCCCCATATGTTTGCTTCATTCAATAGCCAGGCCAGAAAATCCTTCTAATCAAGGATCGTCAGTGGCCTCTGGAGCTGTTCTCCACTCTGAGGCTAACAATACTCAAGGCAGATTTGACCTTGAACTTCAGTGGTATTGACATGTAAGATTTTGCTCTCTAAAGCTCAATGTACCAGACAACTACTCTACAGAAATAAGAGACACAGTTCTTGCATTTCTGGAATCTGGCATTCTGCCATAGATATTATTCTAATTTTACTAGGTCATTTGTACATTGGTGCCATGTTATTTGAATGGGTTTTTATATGCCTTTTGAATAAATGTAACAGTCACACGGTTTTAAATGTGCTTATTTAAAATGTTCTCCAGAAGTGACGAGGCTTGTGGAATGGGGTTGCTAATCTGCCTGGTCATTTCAAGAATCTGGGATGTCAGAACATGTTCCTTTTCTCTTGTGGGCAATGATGAATGGAACTTTGAAACCTCTAGTTAGGCCGGTGGGAAGACTGAAACTTCTCCATTTGACTTGGAGAAGGTATTCTCTGAAAAAAGATGATGTACCTGGGCATGGATAGGTTGAACCACAGGAGATCGTTCACAAAGAGGAAGAGACAGGAAGTTAGGATTTGAATTTTTTTTCTGAAACTTCTGGGCCCAGGAGGTTGCCTTTAGTGTCCCCAAGAAAGCCTGCACTTTCACTTCTAGGCCATGGGTGGGTTTAACTCACTATTTGGAAAGACTTTGAATGTCTGATTTTTTTGGAGAAAGATTTTCTGTCCTTTCTTGTCTGTGGATATTAAAATGAAGTTGTGATTTGCTACTTGAAAGGAAAATAGATTATTTGGTTAGCAAATTGGTTTTCTTTGGATCAACAATTCAGAGAGTGAGCTTGAGAATTGGTTTCTGGAAGCAGAGCAGCCATCTCCCGCTGCGGAGCCCGATTCTCTGCAAATTGCACCGAGGGTAGCAATGGGAGAGAGCACAACTATGCATTTTCAAGGAGGATCTTTAAAAACAACATCAAATGTCAAATCCTCCCACTCTGGCCCTCCACAGAGAACACTTTTTCCCCATCTAGACTGTTGAGAGAGGCTCTGGATCTGATGGCTTTAGCAGCTGACAGAGCCTATCAAATTTTTATTAAAATCCCCAGAGTTGGGGAGATGAAGAGCGGTTTGTTGGACTGTGAGCAGATTGCCTTAAGGGGAAGAATATTCTCAGCATTGTTGCTTTGTTTTGCAAACAATCTTACAGAGTGGGAGCAGCTGTTTGTAAATTATTTTTGTGATGGAGAGGGCGATCTTTTACCTTTAATTCTTTGCAGCCTCAGGTGGGCATGCAAAAATACATACAAACACTTACATAATCTTCCCAACCTTACTCCTTAGTCTCTCGCTATTCCTTACTTCCTTTTCTTCCTCCCAATTCCCTTTGTGATTTCTGCCAGGAGGGGAGAAGCTTTTTTTATGCCTAAACTTCTCCCTCCAGACGACATAAAGAAAACCATAGGGGACAAGGCCAGCTTCTGTACCGGGGCCACGGGACAATTCCTTGGTCTTTGAGGATTCCTGTGATGATAGAATGAACCGTGGACTCTTCAGGTATGGAATGGGGAGGAGGAGTGTTTGGTCGCCTGCTCTTTATCCTTCCATGGGGGGCTGCTTCAGCAGAATCCAGGCTGCACCACTGGGAGGTGAGTTGCTGAGGTCCAGGACTCAAGTGCAGACATTACATAAATCAATGCCAATTTAAAAGGGAAGACTATTTTAACCCTGGAGCATCACTTTGTATGTCTCAATACTCATCCATCATTTAATCTCCAAGAAAACTTCCCTCATGTTCCCCCCTCTTCTTATATGGTATACCCAGACCATGAGGCATGCAATGAATTGCAAAATGAAACCACCTCAGTATCCAAAATAGATGGTGGTGGGTGGATGAAGTCACTGCCAAGTGAAAACATGCATCTCCCTCATCATGGCACATTTGGCCCTTTCTTTTGTAGAGCTGAGGATGAGGATAAAGTGGTTATCATCCAGGAACTGGTCATGGTAGGTACCAAAAAGCTGGGCCCTACCTCCTCCATCCGTTCTGGTGGGGGCTCGTAAAGCAGCTCTAACTGCTCTCAGAATGAAACAAAGTAAAGTCTTTGGGGAGCTACATTCCTTGATTTCCAGGTGGGTATAAAATCTTTTGATGCCAAGTGGTTATAATGCATTGTTTGGGGAAGAAAAACTATGGTCTCTCCTGTCTCACCAGTTATGCTCTAGCTCCAAAGCCACATTTTGAACATATGTGGACTAAATCCCTGTGAGCCTCAGTCCTCTAACGGCAATAAGATACAGAGCTGGAGTTATTTTGGGTGAGACAATAGCTAAGCTCAAAGTCCTGGTTTACTACTAGCAAGACACTCTACTTGCCTGCTCTGGTCAGCCCCCATTTTTTTGAAATATAACCTCAAAGTTAAAAAATTTACATTCTCAACTTTAGACTAAAATACAAATGCTTCATATATCTTCATTTGAGGGAAAACTGACTCATCGGCAAGATAGACTATATATAGAAGTAGTGCTGGGAGACCTGTAAAGATACAAGCTTTAAAAGTTTTGCAAGGGAAGCAAATATTTAAGTAGCTGAGTAGCAACTTGGTAAATTTTATACCAAAGGTGATAGTTATAGAGTGTGTTCTTTAAGTTTTTCTAGCTGACACTGTGACATCAGAGCCAACTCATTCTCATTATTTTGAAGCATTTATGATAAATCCTATTTTGTAACAGTAGATGCCATTACAGAGAAAGCATTGTACTTTAACTGATTAATTTTAGGTATGCTTCACTTTTTTTCCCCACTTGTGCCAAGCTCTAATGTTTTCATAAAGGTGGTATAGATCTGTTCAGAAAATGCTTAATAGAGAATCATAAAATATACCCCAAACATTCTTCCTAATAGAATACTCCCTAGAAAATCTAAGCAAATGAGAAAATTTAAGACAGGATCACTTAGGAAGTGCTACAAGCTCTACACACTTTCCACAGTCTTTATATTGAATTTAATCTGATCAAAGAAGAACCGGGATTTTTCAAACTGATTAGCTTATCATTTAATAAACACTTTTCTGAGCACCTGCTATCTTCAGGGCCTTTGCTGGCACATAGCCTCTCTTTGGGATTTCTAAACAAAGAGGAATGACAGTAGTCTGAGGAATTTATTGAAAGCAAAAGCAAGAGCATAAAAGAAAGATATAAAGGGGAGTGTCTCTGAACTTGTTTTTGTGTAGGAGCACAATTATTTACAACATATCAACAACAAGCTATTGCGTATAGAAGGGATCCTACTTTGTAAACACAATGCCTCATGCCAAGTGATCAGACCTCAAATACTTGTTATTAAATGATGGGTCACTCAGTGGTCTCACTTAGGTCTTTGGGTCTTACTTCACTGCCAACACCCATTTTCTTTTCCTCTGTTGTTTCCTTGAAGAGCAGAGCAAAACGTTCTTGCCTTTTACCACTCAGGTTCTACCATGTCAGTATTCCATCTATCCTGACTACAATTTAAAACCCTTGGGGAAGGGGCCTCTCCCTGAAAGGTGGGGACCCCTCCCCAGACTTGACCTTTGGTATGTAAAGGTTTGCTGGAAGTTTTATTGTAGCAGTGATTAGTTCTGATAAGAAATCTATCACCTGTTGTGCTACTCGAGCTTCAAGGCAGCAAATAATCTATGTCTACCCTCTGAGAAACTGGATTTATGACAGTATCAATGGTGAAGCATGATGGCTGGCATTAATTTTTTGCATAAAGTTTTGCAAACTTTGAAGTAATTTTTTTAATCTATAAAAAATTTATTTTTTGTGAAAAGAGCAAGATACTTTTTTTGAAACATACTTTCAGTGATAACATGTTTTTGAAACATGTTATCATGTTTCAGAGTCTGAGCTTTAGGAATTAATAGTTTTTTTTTCAAAAATATGATTACATAAAATGTCTGTGTATGTACAATGTGAAGAAGGGAAGCCATACCTTGTTATAATTTCTAACAGTCTGTTGTACTCCTTGTATACCAGGAGGTCCCTGTATTTGAAATAAATCAAAGAGAAAGGTGTAAATATTTACCAAAACAATATGAATTTAAATAATGTATCTAAGAATTCTTGAAATCTTAAGAAAAAGGAAGCATATTTTTAGTCAAATATTCTAACTGATAGAGAATTACAGGAAGCAATAACTTATCAGGTTCCAGAAGGTACTTGTAGGTAAAATCCTGCATGAATCCAAAGAGAGGTCCTTAGTGGGAACGTGTAGCATTTTACCAGAAGGTCAGCCATCAGCATATTCTTTATTAAAAAATATTGTACCTATAAAACTCCTCCAGAGAAGAGGTTGTAGGTACAGTTTATTTTTGACACTTCTCATGGGGCTTTGATCAATATATTATAGAAATGTATGCCCATGTGTTATTAACTGAGAAAATATGGAAAAAATATTTTTTCTGTTGCTTTATTCTTTTGAACTGGCTGAGTGAAAATGCTGCATATGGAATTTCAGGCCAGAAAAAGATGTCTGTTCAAAAACCTTAGATTTAAGACATTCAGATCCTCAAAGTCTTCTGTTGACATGGCATGTTCCCTAAGCGCTATGCTGAGCTTTGGGTAAACAGGGAAGAAGACATTTGTCTGTCCCTAAAACTTCCAGACTGAGAAGAAGAGAGAGTTTCTGAGTTTTCAGGGATTACGTTTTGCGGAGAAGGCCACAAGAAAATACAAAGCTTAGCATTATTTTAAATCAAGTAGTTCAAGCCAAGAGAGAGTCAGCAATGTCAGAAAAGAGACTGCATATTTCATCTAGACCTCGAAAACTCCTCAGAGGAGGGAAAATACTACAGAGGCAAAGTTCTTTACTTCTTACCTCAAAAGATAACACAAAGAAAGACTATGATTGAGCAAATCAAGCATCACTGTTATCTAAAAATTATTTCCTTTACAAGGGAATAAAAGCTTTGAAAAGGGAAGAAAATTTTAAGGAACAATTACTAGCTATACTCACTGATAGGAGAAACACCTTAAGTACATTGAAAAAATTAACGTCGGTTAACATTTATGACTGGTATTTCTTACGAATGGCTTTTGTCTGAAGGTCTTTTCTAATGTGAGACCTCTGCATCGCCGCCTCTAAGTGCAGAGGACACAATGATGTAATGACGGATGTCTGGAAGCAGTTTGATAATAACTCTTGAGAAAATAATAGGCCTCATGAGTAACGGAGCTGAGTATGATTGGAAAGACAAACGATGCTGTTACCTTGCTGAAATAAAAACAGAGCTAATGTCAGAGAAGAATTCTCATGGCACTATATTTTTTTCCTGTTCTTTTTCTATCAGCCAGCGTTGTATATTCTAGGTCAGTTAGATGAAGTAATGAGGAAAGCAATCATTGGGTTGGGAGTTGTTGCACAAAGTTTCTAGCCAAGAAGATGCAAACTAAAAACTCGTTCTTAAAAATCAGGAAGATTGAGGTTGCTTGTGCATTGATCTTTCTGCAGCTCTATTGTGGGGCAGGGAGAAATTTTAGGTATCATACTGTAGTAGCATCAACATGTGGCTTATGGATATATGCATAGTTGGCATTTGGTGAATGGTGAATATGTGTTCATAATAAGGCCAGTGAGATCAAAGAATAGTGATGTGGTGGATAAATTTAACTTCGTACACATTCATCCTTGTTGAAAGTATTAATAATGAGGGTTCCCAAATATAGCAGGATGATACAATCTCTCAAATAGAGCAGAAGAATCAATCAAATAAGAATAACAAATATTTATAGTGTACTTATTGTGTGCCAGGCATTATGCCAGAGATCTTCTGTGGATTAACTCATTTAATCCCTACAGTGACACTGAGCGGTATATACCATCATTATTTCCTATTCAAAGATATAGGAAATGAGGGTTAGAAATTATTAACTGGCCCAAGGTCATGCCTCTGGTAAGTGGCAGGACTAATATTTAATACAGGCAGCCTGGACCTAAACTCAGTTCTCATCTGCTCTATTTTAACTTAAAAGCACACTCACGGCCTAGAATTATTCTGTAGTCATTTTTTAATCATGTTGACTGTGCCCTAGAGAGTATGTTCTACTTAACATACTGAAACTGAAAAAAAAAAAAAAAAAAGAAATCAGCAGAAATAGCACTTCTTATGAGCCAGCACTGTGATTGCTGCATGGGGGCAAGATAGAAGCTCTTGGCCTTTAGATGTAGTCCCACTACGTAGATGAAGGAGGCCCCCCAGACAATTTATTGCATCTCCCATCTATCTTCACACATTCTTACAACCCATGATAGGGATATTATGCCTAAATGTTCCCCCAGTTCCTGCCAACCCACAGCTATACTCAAAATGCATCTTATCTTTGTTTGCAGGGAGTGGATGGAGAGCAGGTGGTCAGAGAATATAAAACGTGGGAGCCTTTGAGGGGGTTCTGAAAGGCAGTATGGAAAGATAAACAGGAGAGTGAGCAGTGTGGTAGGGGTTACCTGGCACAGAACAGGTAGCAGCCTGTGGGAGAATAGTAAAAATATTGGGAGGGAAAGAATTGGGTGAGAATTAGGTCTGCTCCTTAACAGACTGGTTATCTGCTCACAGTGTATATATAGCTGTATTACATAAACCCAGAACATATTCCTCATCCAGGATCCTGACTTCGCTGTGGAGTGTACCGCTGAGGGGTAGGGTAGGAGGGCTCAGTGCTGCTTCCCCTTCTAAAAACAAGAGCAGAAGCACAGCTCACTGAACAGAGTCCCTGGCCAATAGGAAAGATAGAACAGAATGATTCAGATATATACAAGATTAATAAAAGTTACTTCCACATTTCCATATGTTCTATTCTTGCCATAAAATGTATCCACGATGTATTGCTCCAAATGGGATCGATCTGAAGTTTTAGGCTCTACTACCTAATCTACCGCTGAGCATTTAAGATGGCATTTTCTTTTTTGTTCTTTTAGTCGGTAGGATGCTCTGGGTATCACAGATTCTAGGTTTAATGTAACAGAGATTTACAGCTAACCATCTGCCCTGAAGGCAGTCCTTTACACAAATTCTCCCCGAGGGCTAAAGAAACCATGCAGTGACTGAAAGGAGAGCCCTTGGGCAGTCTACCTCTGCCTTGCAGTCAGAGGGTCCCTGGGTTGCTCTGTAACTGGCAAAAAAAGCCCCACCTCAATTAATGTGGGGAGACTGACCGTGAGAGAAACACTATGCATATAAGTGCCCAGAGCAACTCTTGACTGTTGAAAGACCCAGAAAGACCCTGGGGTCTTAGAATTGGCTGTCTTAGAGCCAAGAGATGTGCTGTTTTCCTCTTTTCTATTCTGGTACAATGCATGGCTGGAAAAGATCCAATGAGTCATTTGTTTCCAAGTTTAGTAAGAGCTGTCAGCCTTATAGACTATCAATCAACTGTGAGAAAGGGGAAGTTAAAGACTTGTGGCAAGTGACAGGTCTGCTGGCACCACATGGTGTTAGTAGATGCTCCAGGACACGTGAGAGGTCAGTTTCTCTAAGGTCTGCATTTATCAAGAGTCATTAAGGAGGTGCTTAGATAACCAAGGCGAAGTGGAGAATGAAGGCTAGCTAGGGAGGCACCGTCAGCCTTCGCGAATGCTCTCAGCCGCTCCACTAGGAAGACCAGTTGAAGGGTTATAGAAAGAAAAAAAGTGTCCCAGTACCTTGCTCATGACCTATACAGAGCTATACAGAAATCATGGCTATACAATGTCTGTCTATCTTTTATGCGGCTCAGCTCCACTCTACCCGTATTGGGTTGGGAGACATAGGACATCATGGTTAATGTGATGAGCACACAGTTACAGAGCATCTTTAAAATGCTCCTGAACTCCAGGGAGACACACCTGTTCAGAACCCAACTGGGCTCCTGTGTAATTGTCTGGCAGGTCTATAAGCCTAGTCTGGGTAGAGATCCTGATGTTGTTTCCTATTGCACAGAACCATACCTGGTGTGATGAAGTGAATTAATGCTACATTTAATTTGGGAGCATATACTCTCAGCAATAGTTTATAGCATTTAAAAGTTTTTTTGTTTGTTTTTACTAAAATCTTGCTAGAAGTAGAAAACAGAGAAGTAGCCTGATGTCTGAAACCAGCCTCATCAAATGCATAGTGTGAAAATAATGAGCTGTTTGCGCTATCTTCACCTTAGTAGATATCCATTTTGGCTACACATTCCCCAAGCTTAAAAGGTGGCCAGAGTTTTCTGTATTAAAAACTACACTCTTCAGACCCAGTGTTGGCTGTACTTTTACTTTTCAATTCATGCAGTACACAGAGCTCAAAGAATTCTACTTTTGCCTTTTTTTTTTCCCCTTTTCCTGGTCTTTGGCGTAAGCTTTCTATGTAAGTCAGGGCTAAGACCTTTTGATTTGGCTTTATCACCCCCTAGTATTCTGAATCAAAATCTCCATGGCTCCACAGTTACTCTGCCTCCTCTCCGATCCTCCCTCCTGAACCATTTCCCTTTTTTTCCTTTTCTCTAACAACATCCTTGAGTTTTTCATCACTGCTGACTAAGCCTTCTTGAGCCATCTGGGTGCCCCTTATTTCCATGCCCCATAGCTGTTCAATCTCTTATTAGGGGCTCCTTTCAGGATTCACAAATACATATTTTCAAGTTTTATACCAACTGCCTTCTGGCCCTGTGGGTTTCCAATTAATTTCAGCTACAACCTTCGAAATACCGAAACCTCTGTGAGGAAAGCTGTGCTAATCAGCGATCTTCAAAACATGTTAAAAAAAAAAAAAACAGGTTTGCAATAAGAACAGATAGAAAGCTTGTTATTGGAAAGTCATTTGGGCTAATTTTTAAGAAACATTTTCCATTTCTAATGGCTGGCAGAAAGGCAGAGAACTGTAATTATTCTTGCTTGGTATTAAAAAAAAATATCATGAGGAAGCCTAAACTCATTCATAGGAATGGTAAGATGAAGCATATTTCAAGATACAGCAATCACTGGAAAAGCTAATGTTTTCTCTAATATATTTACATCTATAATATTATATATAACTTAGTATATGCAAAGCCCATTTACACTGATTATGGGGGCCGTGTACACCTGCTTTCCTATTGGAATGAAACAAGGAGTTTCAATCTGTTTTTCATATCATAACTTGGGATGTGGTACATAGTATCTCTCCCATCTCTACAAGGTTTGCTGAATTCATTAGAATCATTGTTTCTCCAAGAAAAAATATGAGGGGAAAGCCAACTTCTTGCTTGTTGGTTTTGGATTCAGTTATCAATGGTACCAAACCTAGATAAGTCTTGCTGCTTCCAAACTCAAAGAAGATAGGGCCAGCAGATTTAGATTAATCTAAGAATCTGGCTAAGTGATTGCAAACAAAGCTGCAGTGAGCTCTAGTTAAGTAGGAAAGAGCTTATGGATGTATTTTGGCCAGAATTACAACATAGAAAGTCGTATTCTAACTCTGAGAGAAAAATCAGTAATTGTCTTTTGATAGAAAATATTTGGGAAATCAATTCCTCTTTCTTTTAAACACAGAACCTCTTATTTATCTTAAATATTCTCTCTAAATGAAAATTTTTTGTCTCTCAAGATTTAATTATGTAAGTTACACAGTTATAATTTTATAGTGCACTATTTTTCTGAGAATGCTTCTGTTATACATTTTTAGTGACTAATGATATACCAATACTCCTACCCCCCAACCTCTCAAAATTTCTGAAAACATTCAAACTGCACAATAATGATTTCTGAAGCCAAGAGAAGATTCACTGAGTGTTCGTATGTTTACATTTATTATTTTTGTATTATGTTCAGTTAGTAAACACAGAGTAAATGGAGGGGATTATGCTAAGTGAAATATGTATACATTTCAACATAGATTCCTCAAACTCTCCTTTTTGGGATTACAGTGGGAATGTGGCCAGGTAGTATATAGTAGGTAACATTTAAGATTCCTGGAAAGGAGCTCTTATTCTTGAGAATATCTCACCCACTTTCTGGTTGATTCCTAAAACTTCATAGAGAAAGTTTGATTTATTTTTTGGTTTTATCACCAGCTCAAATGCAAATGTTCCTAGGGGATGTAATACTAATGTTTCATATTTATATAACTCTGGATAATCCTTAATTTGTTTTCATATTTTTTCTTGGATGTCAGGGTAATGTGATTTCAAAAGATGTTATCTTATTTGGTTCTTATAATAACTGAAGTGGGTAATATTATAGTCTTCATCTAACATGGAAAAATGGAGAGATTTTACCCTAAATCACAAAATAAGCAAATGGTAGAACCAAGTCTAAGAGTTGTTCCATTCTAATATATTCTTATGAATCATTTATTAAATATTTCCTGAGAGCATATTGAACAGGAAAGAGAAGAGTGAAGGGCATGGTACTTGGGAATAGGGACAGGAGAAGACAGCACCCAAAGAGAAAGGGGTACAGAAAAAGGAAGATGAAGACCTGGAGGCTGATTCCTTGCTTATATCACTATCGACCTAGGGATCTTGCTTTCTGGCACCAGGTTCTGAGGAATGACATTACTTCTTTTGTGCTAAGTCTTAAGATTAACTTTGGTTTTAGGAGATGAGGACTCAGTGAGAATAAGCTCAGGGCAAGTCAGGTTTCAAGTGAATCAGGACATATTTCATTTATCTGGCCAATACACAAAGACAAAATCAGGCAATGCAAAGTGCCCTCATCCTTAAATAGATTTTTTCATCCACGCTGAAAATTGTATCTACTGAAGTTTTTGGTTTTTTTTTTTTTGGATGATTAATATGTCAATGAACATACTTCGGTTAACATTCTTAGATGAAGTTTACTCTGTAAAGACTTGAATAGAGAAAAACAGGAGAGGAGCGAAGCAGAAAGAAGAAAAAATTACATGAAGGTGATAATGTATGAAGCAGGCAAAGTATCAACATTTTCGTTTCAGAAATGGTAGACCCTGGATGAAATCCAGGGAAAGAAAGATAAAAATAATAAGCAGGTGGCAGAGAATGATAAAATGAAATAATGACAATAATATTAATAAATACAAATGTTGGGCTTTGAAACTAATAAATGTGTGGCAGGGACATGTAATATTGCAATTTACTCTACAACAACCCAGTGAGGTAAGCATTATCCTTATTTTACATATAACAAAAGGTTAACTATCTTACTCAAGGTCACACACCTTGGTGAATAAGAGCCAGATTCCAGGGGCACCTGGGTGGCTCAGTGGGTTAAGCCTCTGCCTTCGGCTCAGGTCATGATCCCGGGGTCCTGGGATCGAGCCCCGAATCAGGCTCTCTGCTCAGCAGGGAGCCTGCTTCCCCCTCTCTCTCTCTCTGCCTGCCTCTCTGCCTACTTGTGATCTCCGTCTGTCAAATAAATAAATAAAATATTTAAAAAAAAAAGAGCCAGATTCCAGCCCAAGTCAGCCTGACCTCATAGCCTTGATATTTTAACACTTTCCTTTATCTGCTTCACAGTCAGAGCGTGGCCAGATAGGAAAATAAAATGTCCATTATCTTAAAGCTGGTTTTAAGAATCAAGTAGGGAATTCAATGATAAAGGATCACAGAATCCCTTAATGAGATACAGAATCAGTAAGGGCCAAGCAAAGAGAGCTCTTGGACATAGGGTAGACACACATCTTCAAAGATTTGGATGACAAGAAGAGATCAAGAGGAAAGTGGTCAGAATGGAAGAAGGGTAAGGAGAAGAGAGAGGAAAGACATACAGACACAAGAATTGTTAAAGTCACGGAGGGCTTAGATTAGAGAGAGATGAGGAGAGGGAGATTTCTGAAGAAAGAAGGCAAGCAAGCAAGCAATGGTAATTAGCATCTTAAGTAACTTTTAGAATTCAAATAACACCAAATGAGGCCTAGTATTTATGCGATGGTAGAAGAAAAGGAGAAATAAAAATGGTCATAGTTGGTGGAAAAAGACGAGATAACCAAGAGAGTACTATTGCTTGGAGATGATTTTGATAGGCTGAAATTCTATGAGCATGAAATTGCAGTGAAGATCAGTTATGGGAAAGTTGTCACACTTAGTAGAGAAAACGGAATACCCTTCAAAGAAGACTACAATAGTGCCATTGTATTTGTTGTGGAAGAGAGATTTGTGTATTAGAATTCTTGAAATCTGAAGCATTAAGTGATCCAACAATATCCTGATTTAAGCATTCATCAAGGACATCTTTTGGGACATCCTCGAATGAAAGTAGTACTTTTGTTAGAAGCCAGCAGCCACACATTCATTCTTGGTGAATCTCTGGAAATTCTGAGCACCTCTGGGATCCATGTGATCCATCTTCTCTTGTTGGAGCCAGTCCCCACCTCTCCCCCCCACCCCCACCAGTGGCATATACCTGCACCATCCTTTGAAAGATCAATAGCTCCTAAGTGTCTCAATCTAAGATATTGCCAGCATCCCTGGTTCAGAAGTTCAGAAGCAGTGCAATTAACAGGTGAGGAATTGCAGCAAAAGCAGCTTCTGGATCGTGAATGAGAATTTTTCACATCTGCCACTTTGGACATTTTTCAAACTCATTCCTCTGTGTTTTCCAGGAAGTGCTCACTTGAGCTGGGCCTGTCTCTTCTGGCCTGCATACTGAGCTGTGTAATTGAGGGAACTCAAGCATAGGCAGTTTATGGTTGTATGAATAAGCAAAATACTCAATATGTGACCTAATTGTTTTCCAAAATTGCACAGTCCCTGGTTTTACTTGTCATTTTGGAACAGGAGTGGGAGGATGAGACTGTGACAGTGAATGCATTCAATGGGTATAATTAACCCATTTCATAAAAGCAGATTTTCTAAATTATGCTATGAAGCTCATACGTTTTTTAACACTTTATTTTCCAAGGGAGACAAAAATCATTTTCAAAAGAGCTTATTTTTTTTTCCTGACACCGTGAAACAAATCAATCTAATTGGTATAAAGCCCACTGCATTATTGATAGTGTGGGACATTTTTGACTGATTTCCATGGCACGATGGTTAGAAAAATAATGATTCTTCCCCCAACACTACTATTCTGCTTAACCATCCATAAAATGTTTCATACTTATCTCTCCCCAGTATGTCCTGCAAAAGGAAAAATATCATTTGTTAGCTCCCTGCAATATAAGGAGCAGCAGGAATCTCGAGAGTGGCTTGCCACCCCACAGAAACAACATCACTGACCCAGCACAAGGTGATAAAAACGACAGGGGTTTGAAGACCAGTAAGAATGGAGGTGTGCAAGACAAATTATTTGTATCCGGTGGTGTCCCCCAAAGCTTACCACCAGCAAAAACCATACCTGGAGAACGAATGTGCCTCTACCCTCTTGTGTGACCTTGGGAATCAAATCAGGAGGAAAGCTGGCTTATGCAGCCTGCACCTATCAATGCTTTGAGTTTTCATTTATGTAATTAAGTGATAACATTCACTCTCTTTAAAAACATTGGTTAGGATGACAACCATCTCTGCCTGTGCGGAGAAGATGTGATTTTCAAGGCAAATTGCTGGAACTTAAGATAACCAGGCTGATGGCACTGGCTTATATGCTGCCAAGTTACACAGAGGCCAAGAACTGGAAAATCTGAATAGTTGGGGACACTCTGGACAGTTCTGGCAAACAGCAAAACAAACAATCTATAGGTTTTGCTTTGGCGTGATTATTTTCTCTACTTCAACTCAATCGTGTGACATCGAGGTTTCTCTACGATCTCTAGGTTGTAAGAATGATAAATCTGCAGCTGATGATTTTGGCTCAACAGAACCCCAAGGTTACAAAAGGCACATTTAGTAAAGTTCTAGGAAAAAAAATACTTAATGATTTTATGTTTAAATCTTTTTTTTTTAAATTTTATTTACTTATCAGATAGAGAGAGAGTGCAGGAGTGAGCAGAGGCAGATGGAGAAGCAGGCTCACTGCTGAGCAAGGAGCCCAGTGTGGGACTCGATCCCAGGACGCTGGGATCATGACCTGAGCCGAAGGCAGCCGCTTAACCAACTGAGCCACCCAGGCGTCCCCTGATTTTATGTTTAAAACACTTAGTTCCCTATAAAGGATTTCAGGCACAAGAGAAGATACAGACCCTCTAGGCCAGTGAAATTACTGGTGATATTACCCTAATGTTAACCCAGCCCAGAGGATGGTTTTCCTATTTCTTAAAGTAATGTGGAGTATTTTAAGCACGTTGAAAAGCATAGAGAAGAAAACGATAAATTCTCATGAATCCATAATCCAATGTTGTCAGATCCTAACCATTTGCCATATTTGCTTCAGATCTCTTTACTTTTTAATGAAATAACAGATAGAGCTGGAGCCCCTTCCAGTCCTACTTTCTACCATATTTCCGTTCCACTGCTGAAAACTTGTTTTTCCTCCAGTCACCTTTGACCCAAACAGTTTTCTACTAGGTAGTAGCTGAGCAGAGAAAACCGACTGCATGGAGTTCAGTGAGACCCTACTTCCCTAGATCTTCCCTAGGTCTTCTTCTCTAGAAGGCCTAGAGCCTTGTTCTTGTTAAGCCAGAGATAATCTTTTCTTGCCCACCTCACAAAGTTATACAGTGGTAAAATTAAATACTGTATGGAAATACTTTTTGGAAATGATCTCATCAAATACAAACTGTAAGATTATTTAGGAAACCAGTCTCCCTTTCTGAATATCTCTCAAAGGCCAGTCAGGTTTATTAAAACCTTAATGTTTATCCACCACAAAGAAATAGAGCTTATCCATGCACTGGCCCAACTAATAGCAAATTTAATGATCAGATATCAAGGATATCAAATATCTTGTTCCACGACCACGATACACAATGCCTGTCAATTCAGAAGTCCTAATAGTTGGTTTCAATAACATAATCCAAGATGAAGTCGGTGGTTCTAAGAAGATAAAATCTTTTTCCTCCAGATTATGGCTGTTATTAGCAAAAAACTTAGGAAGTCTGAAAGTGATTAATAATGTCCTCCTGCTGCTTTTCATAGAGACAGAAAAAGAGAAGTAACTGGGGAATTGAACCCAAGTGCTAGTTTTCAAATTCTCAACCTGAAACCCCCAGCTGCTTGTGTGTGAAGCAAGTCTATGCATTCTGTGGCCACACAAGGTGACCATGGAATTTTAGCAATGTGGCAACAGCTGTTTTGTCTAGGACCACGACCCCAGTGGGGGCAACAAGTGGTAATAAAAATGATTAACTGGCCATGTCTGTCTCCATTTTATAGGTCTTATGTGTCTTTATTTTTAAATCTGAGGAAGTCATCTTATTTTTATTAAGAAGGGAAATTACTATTCCCATTGACTGAAATAAATGGTTAGGTTCATTTTCTCTGAGGAGATTATCATTATAGTGCATGGCCTTTAGTCATTTAATAGACCAAAGAGACTGAGGGTTTTTTGCTGAAAGAAAAACTAAGAAACATGATAAAATCCTGATCAGTTCAAGGTTTCTAAAAAGGGATGTTAAGAATAAGAACTGGATTCTCATTTAGACATGCTGAGCCTCAAAATGTATATAGTCACATTCAGGGTGCTTTAACTAGAAATTAAATGTTAAAAATCAGATATTCCTTGTCATCCACTTTATTCAGTAGTCCAAAATGAATTTGGGGTACTAACTTGTTTAGAGGTGGGCCTTGCTTTATGCTGAAAACAATAACTTTGCACTTTGAATTCTCAGTTCATAGCCAACAAAGCTGGAGATGGAAGATCTAAATGCATGGATAATAGGATATGGCACAGAAATCCATTAGGTCTATGGTATTTTGAGGGGATATAATCTCCATTGCTATGATTAGTCATCTAACCCAACCCATGAACTACCAGAAAGGAGGCATCTTTTTTTTTTTTTTTTTTCCTGGTCCTTATTTTCTCCTACATCCTTTATGATCATTAGATACACCAAGCTCATTCCCACCTCAGGTCATTTGCATGTCCCGGTCTCTCTGGTTGGAAAAATCTTGCTCTGAACCTCATGGGCTAGCTCCTTCTGAAGTAACATCATCTAAATGCTCAAAGATGCCACCTGGACCATTTAAACTAGAGTAACAACTTTTCCAAATCCCTCTTACATTGCCCAGTTAGTTCCCCTGTATCGCCTCCTACTAAACTGAAATTGTTTTGCTATCTGTTGAATTTCTTATGAACCACTGCCACCCTCAACACACAACTGAGTGTAAGATACTTAAGGGAGAGACCTTGTCTATAGCCTGTTTGTCGCTATGTAGTTCTTTGAAACTACTGTATGCTCAATGTTTGTAATAGTGACTCACACATGACAGATGCTCAGTAACTATTTGTTGAATAAATGAATTCAGTATTACACCCTAGTAATTGAGTATTACTCTTTTAACTGTGTATAAGGCAGTACAAACATAACTTTCAAACTGTGCAGTGACATGCTTTCAAGGTAAAAGAAGTTCTTTTACACTGAGGTTAAAACAAAAACAGAAATAACATGCTTGTATTTGTTTTAAATCATATTGTGGTTTTAGAAAAGAAGCATAAATTGCACTGGAGTCAGCTCCCACAGAACGATCACTGGAGTGTCTTATCAGCATTTTACAATAGATGGGCATTTTAGATATCCATGAGCTAAAGGTTTGCCCTTCAACAGTATATCAAATTCATATTGAAAGTGACTGTGGATGAAATAGCATTTGCATTTAAAGTATAGGATAAGCATAAAATGCAAAAAACACCCTTGAAAATAATTTTGAAAATCATGTAGATTTATAATTCATCCTCAGACACAGAATATATCCATAGCTTGGACGTCCTCCAAAGGCTACAAGATTTGTTTAGAGCTTGTCCAGTGGAAACAGTAGAGGGAGCTGCTGCCCCACGTTAAAAATTCCTTGAAATTTCTGTTTTCAACGTAAATTGCTATGCACTCAAATGTGACACATTTGAGCCCACTGCTCAATTCTCATACTGCAATAATGAAACAATGCACAAAAACAATGCCAGGGGAAAAAAAAAGAAAGGGAATCAAGAACCCTGTCTGTAACAGAAAGAAATAATAACACATTTTAAAATTAATGTGGTTTTTAATAAACACTTTTATACTGATGATGGATGAGAAGCAAAGTTAATGTCAAATGGGTGGGCTAATACATACTTCCTTTAATGGCTCATTAGTTAAATTCTCCTGCTTTCCCTCCTGCTCCGCCTCATTTCCAGCTGCTTTCCTCTCTTTTCTAAAGGAACTAAAAACCAGAACACTTTGAAATAAACTAAAGCATTTCAAGTCTTGAGATTTTCCAAGTCTCATTATCATAACACAAGGCCACGATTTTCCATTGCTTATGCTATGCAGATAACTGGAAGGTTTTAAAGAAAAGGAGAAATTTTTATTAGAGTGTGAGGGATAGTAATTGAGACTTACAGAACATCACAACTAATAAACTGCAACAGCTCAGATCGTGGATGAACAAGTCCCACAAGCCAGGAAGAGGCTGTAAATCAGAAGACGAAAAAATACCACTGAATACTCAGACCCCATTATTATTACATGACTGTGAAAAACCTTCCTTTCTCTCCATGAGTAGATTTACATATGTAGACTAAGCTTTCCATATTTATGTAGAGCTCATGATCTTTCATTTTAGCAAGTCATTGAAAGACATTCACATTTTTGTTACCAGGATTTTGGGAACTTTATAAAAAGGAGATTGAAGACAGTCTCTTCTATCTACAATACTGTATGTGTGGATGGATGATCAGAGTAATAGGAACGGATCTCAGTTATACTTACACAGAGCTTCACATTTACAAGAAAGATCTCACACATGGCTTTGATTCCTCCCAGCAACTGTGAGAATCTGATGGAGGCAGGTACTATCATTTCAGATTTACAGAAAAGGAAACTGAGCCATGGAAATGTCAAGTGAACTGCCTGAGGACATACTAGTGAGGAGGACTGGTACCTCACAATCTTCTTCTATCAATCCGCTGTCTTGAGACACTGCAGTGCTATGGATCACCATGAGAAAATCAAACCACATTTGGTGTCTAATGTTTAAATAAGAATGATCCAAGTGAAATTACAAACCAGAAGCTTGCCTTTCCCATCTGGGATCGAGTAAAATAAAGGTAGGTTTAGAGATCAGCTCCTGGGTTTCACTTCTTGTTCCCCCACTTACACTTGTGTCATCTTGGGCGCGTTGCCAAATGTTTCTAAGCAACCTTTATCCTATTATAAAATGGTACCACTTCTACATCTCACCACAGTGGTGAGGATTACATAAGGGATTGGCTGTGGAGCACCTCATACAGAGCAAGTACTCTAATAAACTCTCCTGATCCATCCCTTTCTTTTGAACCTGTTTCCTCAGGAGTTAGCATTATTTCCTTCCCCCGGGGAGATACTTAATGCTCTCATGCTTCTCTGAAAAACTGCTCTCCAGCCTACTGTATTTGCAGGTATTATCAGTCTAAGACATCTCTACTTAATGGTTTCCCACCAATGAAGAGTCAGTCATTCAAAACAAGATGGCAGAAGTTATTTGGGGGAATTTGAGAACTTTTTCCTTTGTATAGGTAGGATAGGCTCTGCCTGTTAACAGGAAATTGGACTAATATTTTATTAAAAAATATGTTTATCATAAAGGGTTGTGGCCAGCTCTGTTAACTAGTTTAACTGCTCCTCAACCACAAGTATTTTGATTAGGAATAATCTTATTTTAAGCAGGATACATGTATGTAAATTTCAACTAAATGTTCCTCAGAGTAAAAATTGCTGTTAGATATGGGGAAATAGGGGTGTCTGGATGGCTCGGTTGGTTAAGCATCTGACTCTTCAGTTTAGCTCAGGTCATGATCTTAGAGTTGTAAGATCAAGCCCCGCATTAGGCTCTACGCCCAATGCAGAGTCTGCTTGAGATTCTCTCTTTCCCTCTCCCTCTGCCAGTCCTCTCTCTCTCTCTCTCTCCCACTAAGTAAATAAAGTCTCTAAAAAAGTAAATATGGAAACTAAATTGGAGCAATATATATGACTTTGATGAAACACTAATTCATAAAGACATAATTTATAAAGACAATTTAATAATAGCAGTTCAATAGCAGTTCTGCTTTTAGTAAATATTGCATTATTAGAATATTTTTCCCCCCTAGGAAATACGCTCTCTAAGGGAAAAAAAAGGTTGTCTTTCAAATACTAAGTGAGAAGTTGTGGGAAATAAGTCTTTGTAAAAATGTACCTTTTTGGAACAAATGTTTCTTAAAAGAGTGAGAAAATACAAATTTAATTTCAGAACAAAAATTTGCAAGTGGAAGGATCGGTTAAAGCATTTTAATTATTTGAGTTGCTTCAGGCCATTAGAGATTTCTCTCAGTTCTATTTTTAAAAAGCTTCATTGATATTCCTTTAAATAACACTACCTTTGATTTAGGGAACATCTCTGAAACCCCAAAGGGAATAACACTTTCTTGAAGAAACTGAGCAAAGTATGCTTGTTATTAAAGAATCCATCTTGGTGCTTTTTAGACAATCACACTAATCAAAATAAAGTTTTTTCTCTCTAATTTTTCTAAAAGCCAATTGCTCAAACATATATCTAAAATTACATACTATTCACTTACTTGATGGATATTACATATTATTTGATTACTGTTTGATAAGAGAGATAGAATTAATATTTTAAAATTAATTCATACTGTCCTAAGAAATTCCAACAAGTGCTTTAGGAATCTCACAGGCAAGCCACTAGGGTGAGTCGTACACCATCTCTAAATCTGAATTAGGAAGATTTTCACCTTGACCAACCTTTCCTTCTCTCTCGTTACCTTCCTTCTTCCTGTGAAGTAGGGCTCCTTTCACATAGGGTACAATGTTGAAAAAGACAAACAAGTGAAAAACATTTTGATCTAAATATGTCCATAAATAAATCGGGATATCTCCTAAGCTACATATAAATCGTCATAAAATACAAATAGCTCCATGGGACATCTGAAAGAGATAAAAAAACGCCCTACTGATAATTTAAAAAGTAGTAACTACTTATCCACGAGACTCCCTATGTAGAACTCTCCACGAATTTTCATAGCTTCCCCTGACTTGGAGGGCTTCATATGAGGTTCACCAGGACCCTGGCAGGGCTCGACATGTCAGTGCTGGCCTTGAGCTCTTTGTCTCAGAACTGTGTGGACTGCCCACCCTTCCCCACTCCACAGGGCCACAGTGCTCTGTATTTGCTCAGGCTGCTTTCCTCTGTTGGTGATCCTCAGGTTGCTCTCTCCTTCCCCTCTATTTGTTTTACTGGACAGCTCCTTTCAACTCTTTTTTCTTTTTTTTTTTTAAGATTTTATTTATTTATTTGTTAGAGAGAGCGCATGAGCGGGAGCACAGACAGACAGAGTGGCAGGCAGAGGCAGAGGGAGAAGCAGGCTCCCTGCTGAGCAAGGAGCTCGATGTGGGACTCGATCCCAGGACGCTGGGATCATGACCTGAGCCGAAGGCAGCTGCTTAACCAACTGAGCCACCCAAGCGTCCCTCAACTCTTTTTTCAACAGTTTTATTGAGGTATAATTGATGTACCAACAACTGAACATATGTAATGTGTACATTACATTGATGAATTTGGACATATGAAAACATCTGTGATACTCTCATCACAATCAAGGTAATTGACATACGCAACACTTCCCAGAGTTTCCTTGTGCCCCTTAGGTGTTTGTTTTTGTTTTATGTTGTGAGAACACCTAAATGAGATCTATACTCTTAACAAACATCAAAATGCACGATATAGTGCATGATACTCTACAGGCACAACGTGGTATAGCAGATCTCTAGAACTTCTTCATCTTGCATCACTGAAACTTTACACCCATTGAATAAAAACTCCTCCAGCAGGCAACCACTATTGTGTTCTCTGCTTCTCCAGGTTTGATTATTTTAGAGATCTTAGATTAATGGAATCAAGTAGTCTTTGCCCTTCTGTGACTGGCTTATTTCACTTAGCATAATGTCCTCTAGGTTCATTCAAGTTGTTGTAACTGGCAGGAATTCCTTCTTTTTTTTAACGCTCAATTTTTACGCTTCATTTGTCAATTCCTGAAGGAAACCATCTAGACCACTATCTTTTCTAATTCTCTTCCTTTGTTCACATTTCTATAAACTAAACTGATTTGAATCCCCAGAGGGCAAGGGCAATATCTTAACTGATTTTTGTAAGCCTTGCTCCTAACAGAGTACTAGGTAGTACTAGTACCTACTAGTAGGCCTTAAATAAATGTTTGTGAAATTGCTTAACAATGTAAATTAGGAGCAGGCTGATGTTCTTACAAGCTCATTTTCTTAAGAAATGAATTAATATGATCTTAAAAGGACTGGTTTCGAAGAACTGTTTATTTCTACCCATGTGAGAAACAACACTCCTCTTGCTAAAATACACTATGTTCAGAAAAATTAAACATGAAGATAGCATAGAAAAATGTAGGGAGCCTGTTAGTTGGCCTTCACTTCCAATGCTGCCCTTGGCTAAGTCCTGTAAGTATGAGTAGGAGCCTCCCAAGATTTTTTGCAGCATGCTGGTATGCAGGTGGCCCATTCAACCAGTCATCTGAACAACTGCAAAAAAATCCAAAACAGGATGAAAACCATACCCCAACATAAAGTTTTGATAATACTTGTATTTGAGAAAAGATATTTTAGTCAACTGGAGGAGTTAGCCCAGAATCAAATAGATGAAGAATTTCCATAACCACGGTTCTTAAACAGAAAATGAGCTGCTTAAGATCTTTTCTTTTAAAACAAAAGCTGACCTATGAATAAAAACCTTTTATTTTCTCATAGATTTTTCTCCTTATTTTTGTAGTTGGTTCTTTCACAATATTTTATAATAATCAGTATTTTGTTATATTACAGAAGATAACAAAACCCCTATTCTCTTAAATACTGTGTACCCAGGATTTAACAAACACTGTATCAGACCCACAGCTGAGTTGAAATTCTAAATCCAATACTTGAGATAAAATAAGTACCTTTCTTCCCCAAATGCTCTGGCAATAAACTAGAACTGGTGGAATTGAGTATTATAAATTCCTTCATAGAGTCGCATACTTCTTAATCTTCTAAATTCTTCAGTAAACTCAGTTGATTTATAGTTGAGAACTCATTCCAGGACTTGGAGTAATCTTCTTTCCTAGACATTTGGCAGGCTTGTCACAAAAGCCTTCATCATTCAAATTCCTCCTTTGAGACAACAATTATCCAGTTTTAAAAGCAGTATCATATGTTTAGAAAGTATATGAAGGTCTAATCTTGCCTGTTCGCATTCACCAGCTTTTCTTCTTTGTAGCAGAAGACAATTATTGCAAATCTTACAACACATTCTCTGTTTTGCTAGAAAATTTGGAATAAAAATCAACAAAGCTAATTCCTTTAAAGAATGGCTTCTAGGCTCCCGAGTTATGCCTCTTTTTTCTCCACTTGCTTTTATAATCACTATCCATTGACACCAGTACATTGCTAATAGAACAATCCACTTGAATGGGGAAAATGGATGAAATGAAATCAATGACAGGAGAGCAACCTTGTTCATTTTTTGGCACACCCACCCATGACCACATCCTAAGAAATTCCCAAGGTGCTAGGTCTGGAGCCCTCTAGTGGTGGTGAGCAGTGGTTCTGGTCTTTAAAAAGACACTTTCTGGTTTTCATCTTTTTTTTTTTTAAGATTTTATTTATTTGTTTGATAGAGAGAGACACAGTGAGAGAGGGAACATAAGCAAGGGGAGTGGGAGAGGGAGAAGCAGGCTTCCCGCAGAGTAGAGAGCCTGATGGCAGGGCTTGATCCCAGGACCCTGGTATCATGACCTGAGCCAAAGGCAGACACTTAACGACTGAGCCACCCAGGTGCCCCTCTGGTTTTCATATTCTTATCTACAAAATATATTCATTTGTATACTCATTCATTAAATAATTAACAATCACATGTTACAGGATAGAAACTGTGCTAGGCAATGGTGTTAAAACAGAGGTTCAAAAAAATTTCAGTGCAGCAGGCCGACCTAGAAAGAAAGCAACAGTACAAAGCACTGTGCCATGTGCTACCTCAGTGCAGGAGGTACATGAGTGCAAGGATTGTGGGCGAAGACACCTCACACACTGAGAGCACTGACAAGGCCTATGCAGGAAAGCTGAGGCTGAGATGAGTCCTGAAGACAGAAGAAGCTTCCTGAGGCCTCCAGATGTGCAAAGCATGGCATTTTTGAGGTAGTAAGTGAGGATGACACTACAGGTTACAAACAAAGGAAGGGCATAGAGGACGATGGGCAAAGAGATGTCAAGGGCCAACTAAGAAGGGCCCAGAATGACACACAGAAGATGTAAAATCCAGATGTAGAAGGAGAGGGAAGCTATTAGAATTTCAAGCCAAAGGATCACACAGTTTGAGTTATCATTGGGAGATATTACTCCACTCGTAGAAGGTAGAGGCAATGAGACTCTCTCTGAGATAGCTGCTAAAATATGAATACAAAGTGACAAGGGTCAAAACAAAGTCAATGGCAATGAGGAAAGAGAGGAGGAGATGGATTCCTGAGCTATCTGGATGTAGAATGGACATGATTTAGGAACTGTTTGGGAATGGATGATGAGGGAGAGAAAAAAAAAATCTAGAATTATTTCTGGAGTTTAGTTTGGGAACATGCTACTTTTGCAATGTGTAGGAGACCTATAAGTGGAGCAGTGATCAGGCAGTGGGAATGTACGAGCCTGGAACACAGGAGGAATATCAGGGTTGAAATAAAAAACTGGAAATGTTTAATGCACGCACCATACAGATAGGAGAGGAGGGAACACTGTTAATGGAGACAAAAATGGATGGCCCCAGAGGTAGGAGGAAAAAAAAAAATCAATGTCACTACACCAAGAGAACTGGGAGTTTCAAGGAGAGAGCAGGCACCCCTGTAAATTCCTATATAGCAGTGAATTAAAATGAAGCCTGATCAGACCCAGGGAATCTCACGCCTCAGAGATTACTGGTCACCAAAGAGAGAACAGTGCCATTTGGGTAGCCTGGACACAGATCAGACTCTGATGGGCTGAAGGATTGGCAGAACCACAAGAAAAGGAATACATTTTCTAGAGGCTTCGGGTAAAGGAAAATATGAGCTAATTGGCTAGAAGATCTTTACAGCTCTCTCCAGCAACAGCATTCTACAAAATTCTACTAACAAAACAGTTATATCAAGAAAATTGGACATGCTTCTCCAGATATCAAAGATATCTAACTTACTACCAGCCTGGACATTAGGAAACTGAGGAGAAGGATCCAGGTGGCTTTAGATCAGGTTTCATCTACTTGGAGACTTGGCTTAGGGTGCTCATGTAGGCAGTGCAGTGGTTCTTGTCTATGTAAGAAAGAAGTGGATATGGTGTGCAGACAGCTACTAGGCTCCCTTATTTGTTTTTTTGTGTGGTAGTGGAAGGTGTAGGGAGTATAACCATTTTATTTCATTTTTATTTTTTAATAATTTATTTAATTATTTGAGAGAGAGTGAGATCAAGCGAGTGGGTGGATCAAGGTGAGAGGGGGAAAGAGAATCTCAAGCAGACTCCATGACCAGCACGAAGCCCAACAGGGGGTTTGATCTCATGACCCTGAGATCATGATCTGAATTGAAACCAAGAGCCCAATGCTTAACTGACTGAGCCACCCAGGCATCCCAGGAGTATAACCATTTTAAACAGTAGAAAAGATTGAAATTAGCTACAGGGGGGCAAAATAATCCATAGATAAATACACAGGAAGAAAGTGGGGCTCTCCTAAAGGACAGTCATCATACTGTTTACTCACGGGTGGTCCTGGGGGACCCGGTTTTCCTGGAGGACCTGTTTTTCCTCGTCTTCCCTGGAAACCAAAGAGAAACAAACAATAAATACTGTGATGCCTTTTTTTGCTTTTAGATGAGACAATATTAAATGGAAATTTTAAAGATAGTAAAAATTAAAAAATAATTTCAAGCCTACCTGGCCTTTAAACATCAATGAAATCTAAAACCCACAGGCCAAATTTTAATGACCAGCAGGAGAAAAATAGTGCCTGCAACGAATAAACGTTAACTTATAGGTAGTCCTTTAAATGCTGTCTACCTTGTTACAGTAGTCAAGTAACATAAAGCATCTGAAAGATGGTCTAAGATTGGCATTTTTATCTGACGATTCTATGGTTTTGGATGCAATAAAACCTGCATTTGTCATCTTAAATTGGTGTTTCTCGAAGAATGGTCTGAATAATTTCAAGGGAGTAACCTGAGGGTGGGATTGGGTGTTACAAATGCACGTTCTGAAGCTTCATCCTCGACTTACTGGTTTAGAATCTCTGGCCACGGAAGTCATGAATCTGCACTTTAAAACCATCTTAGGTCACTCTTATGCTCACTACAGTGTGAAAAGCACCACCCAAAGCCATACCGTAATCCTGTGTATTGTATAAAGCACATCAACTAGCTCTTTTCATCCCTATGGATGGTAAAGCTATTTTTTAAGTAAACTAAAATAAATATCCCTTGCTGATCAATCTTCACTATGGCCTTGAATGTTAACTTTCCCAAGCTGACCGCTAGCTAAATTTCAATTGCAAGAGTTAGAAAAGTAAGATCATGCTAACATCTCTAGGTGACTATGTACCTAATATCACTTAAAGGGCAGTTAGTTATTTTTTATAAATTCGCTTTTTAAATTTTTTTCCCTTTCTAATAGAAGGATGTAAGCCTAGGTGTTGAAAACGTATATTTTGAATGAGAAGCATTTCTGAGTATGTTTTATTTTTATTTTTTTTAGAGAAAGCATGGGAATGGGGGTGGGGGGAGGGCAGAGGGAGGAGAGAGAGAGAGGGCCTGGAGTCTGATGCAGGGCTTGGCCTCAGGACCCTGAGATCAGGACCTGAGCTGAAATCAAGAGTTAGATGCTTAACCAACTGAGCCACCCAGGTACCCCTCTGCGCATGTTTTATAAATATAGTCACTCTACTTCATTGTTATTAATTATTTTATTATAATATTGGTAGCATATTAATACACATTAAGACTTGTTGTACTGGGACACCTGGGTGGCTCAGTGGGTTAAAGCCTCTGCCTTCGGCTCAGGTCATGATCCCAGGGTCCTGGGATCGAGCCCCGCATATTGGGTTCTCTGCTTGGCAGGGAGCCTGCTTCCTCCTCTCTCTCTGCCTGCCTCTCTGCCTACTTGTGAGCTCTTTCTCTGTCAAATAAGTAAATAAAATCTTAAAAAAAAAAAAGACTTGTTGTACTGACAAAGTAAAAGTATTGGGTTAATCTTTCAACATTTTTGGGGGGGAGAACTGAAAACATAACCACAGAAAGCCCCATCTCATTCACTAATTTTCTTGCTCTGAAAGTGCCAGGCAAAGTCGCTTCCTCTTTCTGGTTTTCCATCTAAGCTGGGCGGTGGGGTAGGAAATCCAATGTCAGTTAAGTCAGTGGAATAAAACTGGGAGATAAGTAAGTACATACCACACTATGATTGGATGGGAAATGCTTGCACTGTTGAAGGTACATTAAGCGCACACCATCAACAATTCATACAAAAACAGCAGCTGTTTTTATAAACAATCTTAGCTAACATCCACAGAACAAATTTTTAGACACTATATTAAAAACAGAAATATAATTAGTGGTCTTTTCATGTATTTCCTGCTGAAGAGATCTGAACCTGGGAGTTCCTTTGGGGAACTGTAACACTGGAATGAATATATAATTTAATAGTCTGTATACTTAATAAAAGTTATACCCATGTACATCATTTTCTGGTCTTGTAGTTTACACATTCTGAAAATCAATATATTGGGCCTTTTAGTAAATGTAAGTCAATTAGATCCTGAGGACTAATCAATGATAAAAAGTTTACTTAGAAAGTGGAAGCACTGTAATTTATTTAGTCACAAGAGCACAAAGAAACAAAATCAATGGCATCGAAGTGGGTGATAGGTTCTTTCTTTTAGGTTGAGGTAAGTTAAACCGTGGGATCAACTTCTGTGTGCATTCTCCTTTCTTTAAAGGAGACATGTGTATTGATCTGGGCAGGAAGTGGGGAAAATGAGGCTGACTATTGATCAGCTTTTATCACAGAGTGAATGGTTAAGGCAAACCAAATGTCAGATATTGTAACATACCCTTGTCATGTTTTAGGATATGGACTACAAACATTCACAATTCAGTACGGTAGGGGCAAGCATCCAAATTCTTGCATATCACTGGTGATTTAAGAAATCACTTAAGTCAGCCTTGCAACTGTCAGAGTGCACTGATGTGTATGCTAGAGGAGCACTGGAGGATGCTGCCTTTGTTCACGCGTCCTTGCTAAGGGTGGATATGCAGGTAAAGTATTTCTTAGGGCTGTTAATTTACTGGAATGTATCGTGTGCTGCAGATAACTTCAGATGGCACATATTTCAGTTTAAATGTGGTCCATAGGCTCGAGTTCCTAGTTACACCCTAATACTGGTTGGAATTCTTTTTAATGATTTTCTTTACAAAGCAAAAGCAACACAGTACCCATTTTTTTTTTTTTTTTTTTTTTTTTTTTAGCCATACAGCCAAAAACGCCTTAAATATATTTGGACTTAGGAATTTAGCTTAAGTCTTAAGTTTCAGTGATCTGGGGAGGGGGCTCTGACAGGACAAAGCAGGAGGGTAAACAGATGAAGAACATGCTGGAAGCTCCAGAGGATGGTGTCCCGAACTACTGGAGTGACAGAAATTCTGGGCTGGCTCCCAGGCATCATCTTTCGTCTCTCCAAGGAGCCCCAGGAATTCAACCCTTTTTCTCCTTTCCTCCTATTCGAGTCCTCCAGCTGCACTGAACAGTCTCCCATTCTCCTGTTCCTCGAAAAGATCTTTTGCTTTTCCACTTCAAAGCATTCAGGAAAGGCAAAAGCCTCCCCTACAAGATAATGTAGATTTTTGGTAGAGTGAATTTTATTACTCAAGCCAGGACAATTCAGCACATATTTTATATTAATTAATGTTACTTGCTACTTATATAAGTATTACTAATAACATATGCCAAGACAGCAGGCCTAAGCCACAACTCCCATCCAAGGACTAAAATCAGATCCCTTCAGTTTTTCTGAGGAAAGTGTAATCCATGAATCTCCCGTCCTTTTCTTTATAAAGGGCTCTAGGGAACTGTGTGGGGA
>ML096839.1:6808-18164 GCA_003697995.1 Taxidea taxus jeffersonii | reverse complement strand
AATACCTCAATGTGCCACAAAAATTGCTCAAGAAAAATTAAGGTCTATTCCAACAAATACAACAATTATATAGTAAATTAGGGTTTTTTAAAAAAAGGTTTTATTTATTTATTTGAGAGAGAGAGAGAATGAGCGAGGGCAGGGGAAGGGCAGAGGGAGCCAGAGAACCTGACTCTCCACTGAGCAGGGAGCCCAATAGAGGGTTCCATGCCTGGACCCCAAGATCATGACCTGAGCTAGAAGCCAGTACTAAACTGACTGAGCCACACAATTGCCTCCATAAATTAGTTTTTAAAGGTAAAAATGAGTTATGGCTTCCTAAGTACTTGTATCCATTTCCTTTATGTTTCCTAATCTTCTGAGCTATACCTTTGGTTTCTTGTTGTTTGGATTTTGTGAACTCCACAATGTATAGAATGCTACCGGCTTATATGCTCAAATAACTTAAAGAAAAAATATTTACTTTTTTAGTCCATATTAATATTTAATCAATGAATTTCAGGAAATTTAAAATTTTATTTAAAAATGTAACAAATTAGATATTATATCTCTTTCCATGATCTGGCCTGTTAATGGAGTACAATAGTTAATTGTAGAAACAAACTAAGTAAGGCCAGATTTTTTTTTTTAAGATTTTATTTATTTATCTGTGAGAGAGAAAGAACATGAGTGGGGTAAGGGGCAGAGGGAGAAGCAGACTCCCCATTGAGCAAGGAGCCAGACATGGAGCTCTATCCAAGGACCCTGAGATCATAACCTGAGCTAAAGTTAGACATTTAATCAACTGAGCCACTCAGGCACCCCAAGGTAAGATCTTTTCTAAATTAAAATGTGCTATCTATCCCTCTAGAAAATTTCTGTCAGTGGAGCCATCATACTTAAAAAATACTTTGAATCTATTGAAGATATATAAGAACTATAATGAAATCCTTAATATTCAGATTATCAAGATTTTGCCACATGAGTTTTACATGCTCCTTCTTTTTGGTCTTTCTTTGCTAAAGCATTTAAAGCAAACCACACGTGCCATTTTACCCCTGAAAGTATTAAAAAAAAAGACACTATGAATCCATTAATACCAAACTTAAGTATTTTCTTGATGTAAGTTAATAATAATTTTTGTCATAAAAAATTTCTCCATGTTTATGTAAATGAGAATCCATGCCAGATTCAACTACATTGCACTCAAAATTGTGTTTCTTAAGTTACTAGTATTCTAGATAATTTCCCCTCTACCTACCTATTTTTTGTATTTGTTGTTGCTAATGCCTTTAGTTTATTGTGGAAGCCAAATTAGTTGTTTTGAAGAAAGCATCATTCCTTGGATATGTCTGTTTTTTGAGGTGTACATTAAACTGTTCCTCTAACACTTGTCTTTCCATGTAAATATGATTAGACTCTCAAATTTTGATATATGCAGACCAAGTCTTTTAGGAAGGAGACATAATAAATTGGTTGAAGAATAGATTTAGATAGTGACAGCTTTATTTTTGTGTTTGTACAGTATTCCAATTAATTTTTCATGCCATGAGTTTTCCACAGATACCATGAATCAATTATTAAAATGAAATATTTCTGCACTGATTTCATTAGACAACCATGATTAATCCAAATATTGAAAAAAGAATTCAATGTTTCTCTATTTCTGAATATCATACTTTGAGACAAGAGTTGATCATTTCAAATAAATATTTATTTGAGATTAATTATTGAATGTCTATACACTGACCTTGATTATCAATTATGTTATCCTAAAGCTATTTTTCCCACTGCTTTCCCAGTCGCACACACACAATGACTATGATTGTTTCTCAAAAAAATAGTGATAACACATAAAATACTATCACTAACTTGTAGAGAGGAGGCAATACTAAATACAATGTAAGTCATAAGTGGTTAATTTTACAACGATTTTTGCCAAAAGAAAGTGTTTCTGGAAAAGCTGCAGAAGCCAGGAGTCTTGAAGCTTGAAGTCTTACAGAGTCAGAGAATTCACATATAGTATATAATTTGAGTAGAGAGTTTGTATCATGATACATTAAACATAAATTCTCTACAATTAACACAAGATACATCGGTGTTTAGCATAAAATAGATTTGAGATCCAGTGATAATAAATGTTTTTATTCTTTTTAAATATTTTATTTATTTATTTGATAGAGAGAGAGTATGTAAGCACAAGCAAGGAAAGCTGCAGGCAGAGGGAGATGAGAAGCAGGCTCCATGATGAACAGGGAGCCCAATGTGGGGCTTGATCCCTGGACCCTGGGATCATGACCCAAGCTCAAGGCAGATGCTTAACTGACTAACCCACCCAGGTGCCCCTATTTTTCTAGCTCTCATTTTATTTTCTATTCTGTTGGCCTAAAGCATTTTTCTATGGTATATCTGTCTTCAATCTATAAAACACAAAATGAGATAACAAAGATAGACAATTTTTAAATATTTCTTTGAAATTGAAAATAACTTTTTAAATTGTTTTCCAGTCTATTGAGATATTATTAAAATATAATATATGTAAATTTAAGGTGTACAGTGTGATTATTTGATACACACATAAATATGCATATATTTTGAAATGATACCGTAACAAGGTTAGTATACACCTCCACCCCTTGACATAACTAACTGTGTGTGTGTGTGTGTGTGTGTGTGTGTGTAAAATATATTCTTCTAACAACTTCCAAGTATATAATGTGGTATTGTTAATTATAGTCACCATGCTATCCACTAGTTCCCCAAACATTATTCATCTTATACCTGGAAGTTTATGCCTTTGTCCAACATGTCTCAATTTCCTCCATCACACATACTTTGGCCACCACCATTCTATTCTTTCTGAGGTTGACTCTTTTAGACCTAACACATAAGTGATACCTTACAATATTTGTCTTTCTCTGTGTGTTAACTTCACATAGCATAACACCTTCAAGATTCAGTCATCTAATTAAATTTGAAATTAGGAATGATGTTGCCTCCAATTTTGTTATTCCTTCTCAGCACTGCTTTGGCATTCTAGGATCTTTTCTATTTCCCTTCATTTTTGTTTAAATTTTCTGTTTCTGTGAAAAATGTCATTTAAGTTTTGATAGGGATTGCACAGAATGTATGCATGGCTTTGGAGAAGTGCAGACATTTCAACAATATCAAAATTCTTTGGAAAAACCATGAAATATCTTTCCATTTATTTGTGTCTTCTCCAATTTCTTTTATCAAAGTCTAATAGCTTTCAGTGTATGGGTCTTTCATTTCCTTGTTGAATTTATTCCTAAGTATTTTATTGTTTTTAATGACATCATAAGTGAAATTGGTTTCTTTATCTTTCAGATAGCTCATTGTTCACTGAATATGTTTATTAGTGCTCAGAGGTTTTGGTGGAGTCTTTAGGATTTTTTGATATAAGAAAGAACACCATAGCAGAGACAATTTTACTTATTCCATTTTGATTTGGATGGCTTTTGTTTTTTATATCTTACTGCTCTGGCTATTGTATTGAATGGGAGTAATGAAAGTGAGTTATTTTGCCTTGTTTCTAATTTCAACAGAAAGTGTTCTCCCTCTGCCTGTTGAGTATGGTGTTAGTTGTGGGCTTACCATATATGCTTTTTATTATGTTGAATTTATTCCCATTATACCCAAATTGTTAAGAGTTTTTATCATGAAAGAATGTTGACCTTTGTCAAATGCTTTTACTGCATCGTCATATAGTCTTTACTTTTAACTGTATTAGTGTGGCATATCATATTTATTGATTTGCATTTCTTAAACCATCCTTGTATTGCAGGGATAAATCTCACATGATCATGGTGTTTGATTCTTTTAATGTATTGTTGAATTTAATTTGCTAGCACTTTGTTGAAAATTTTTGCATCTATAGTCATCAGAAATATTGCTCTATATTTTTTAGTATTATATTTTATTGGCTTCGGTATCATGGTAATTCTGATGCCATAAAATGAGTTTGGGAGTGTTCCCTTCTCTGCAATTTTTGGAAGAGTTTGAAAAGGATTGGCCTTACTTCTTTAAATATTTAGTTGAATTTACCAAGGAAACCATGGGTCTTTGGTTTTAGTTTATTGGGAGGTTTTTGATTGCAGAGTCAATCTCCTTACTTGTAATTGGTCTATGCAAATTTTCTATTTCTTCATGATTCAGTCTTAATAAGTTGTATGTTTCCAGAAATTTATTCATTTATTCTAGGTTATCCAAATTGTTGGCATATTATAGTTCATAATAAAATTTCATGAACTTTCATATTTCTCTGGTTTCAGTTTCATGTGTTCTCTTTCATTTCTGATATTACTTATTTGAGTCTTCTCTCTTTTTTCTTTTTTAATCTAATTACAAGTTTGTTTATTTTATTTATCCTTTAAAAAAACTAGGCCTTAGTTTGTTGATATTTCTTATGGCTTTTTTGGTATCTAATTTGTTTCTGCT
Source organism: Taxidea taxus jeffersonii (assembly GCA_003697995.1). Classification (NCBI taxonomy): domain Eukaryota; kingdom Metazoa; phylum Chordata; class Mammalia; order Carnivora; family Mustelidae; genus Taxidea; species Taxidea taxus. Next base: position 13,727 of record ML096839.1, on the reverse strand, counting down.
CTGATCGTTGTTATTTTCTTCCTTTGTCTAACATTAGCTTAGTTTGGGTTCTTTTTTGTTGTTGTTCTTTGAGGTATTATGTTGCTTCTGTTGTGATATTACCTTCTTTTTAGTGTAGGGATTTATCACTATAGACTTCTCTCTTAGAACGGCTTTTGCTTCATTCCATGTTTTGATATGTTACATTTGCAATATCATTTGTTTCTACATTTCTTTTAATTTTGCTTTTGATTTCTTCTTTGATCCATTGTTTGCTCAAGAGTGTGTTGCATAATTTCCAAGTTTGTGAACTTTCCAAGTTTCTTTTGTTTTTTATTTCTAGTTTCATTACACTGTAATTGCAAAAGATCCTTGGTTTCATTTCAGTTTTCTTGCATTTGCCTGGGCTACTTTTTTGTGATTTAACGTGTGTTTTATCTTGGAGAATGTTTCCTGTGAATTTGAAAAGAATGTGTATCCTGCTGTTGTTTGGTAGCATGCTCACTCATTGCTGAAAGTAATAAAAAATGGTACAGAGATTTTGGAAGACATTTTGTGGTTTATTACAAAGCTAAACTAACTCATTATAAGGTTCAGCATCAGGTTGGATGGTAGAAATAGTTTTTCAATGAATATTTGTAATACAAGACTTTGTATGGATATATTTTCATTTTTTTTTTTAATTTTTCTTGTATTGATACCTACAGAAAAAGTTCCTAGGTCATAATGGAAAATTAATGTTCAATTTTTAAAGATTATTTTAATCCATTTTCCACATTGGATCAATCATTTTACATCTTCAATAAGGCAGAGGTTCCAATTCTCCCATACCTTCCATGCCTATAGATTTTTAAATCTGTCTTCTTTATTACAACCATTCTAATGGTATATAGTAGTTTAATATGCATTTCCCTTATGACTAATAATGTTGAGTGCAATTTCATGTGCTTAAGAGTCATTTGCATATCTGGAGGGGAGAGTGATTATTCAAATATTTCCCTTTTTTCTTTAACTCGTATTACTACTATAGTTATTATTGAATGTGGGAGTTCCTTAAATATTTTGTGTATTATCAAACTGGATATATGATTGGTAGATTTCTTTCCCAGAGTCTGGGACTCATATTTTCACTTTAGAAAATCACTCATGTGTGTTGAATTTTGTCAAATGATTTTTCTGATTCTATGGAAATGATCATGTGTTTTTCCATCCTTTAATCTAGCATTATGGTGTATTATATTAATTCATTTTTGGATGAATCAATCCGGCATATATGGGATAAATCCATTTAATCATAGACAATGTTTTCACCCTTTCTATTTTTTTAGAAAAGTTTTTATATTGTGTAGAAAAAGTTTAGTATTATTATTTCTCAAAATATTTTATAGAATTATGATCCTGGATTTTCTTTGTGGAAGACTTAATTATTAACTCAATTTCTTGTATAAGCCTATCCATATTTCCTACATTTTCTTAAGTTTTAGTACCATGTATCCTTCTACAATTTGTCCCTTTCCTCTAAGTTCTCTTATTTATTGACATAAAGTTTTTTATACATTTTCTTATCCACTTGGAATTATACTGATAATGTAAAAGATCCAGTCTTTGATTTTATTGACTTTCTCTGTTTCATATCTTATTGATTTCCTAACCATTCATAGTATTTTTTTTCCTCCTCTTTATTTTGGGTTAGTTTGCTGTCCTTTTTCTTGTTTACTCAGGGGGAGGCTTAGGTTAGTGATTTAAGATCTTACTTATTTTCTAATATAATCAGTTTATTGTGAATATCTTCAATGTTATGACATCATGCATATGGACTAAGTCAAGAACTGTATACAAAATAGTTCTCTACTTAAGGCTAAAGTTGTATCTTCTAGTTCTTACAAAGTTCAAAGGGAATAAGTTGTACATTAGGGGATCCCCTCTCCTATTCATGATACTTCTTTTGCTTTCCAAAGTGTTCTCCCATCCCTGCGCACATGAGCTCAAGTCTTCCAGTGAAGGTTGACCTGGTTGTGATGATCAGTACATTCAAATATTTCTTCTTCAGTTTCTTTCTTTATTGCAGTTAATACATGTGAATTCAGCTTATTTCCCCCCCTTCACATACAACTGCAAATATATTTCAATTATTTATTTCCAGAGTGCCACAGTCTGGATGCATAGAAGTGAGAAACTAGTATGTAGAACATTTGCAAGAAAATGAGAACCATTACACTGAAAAATCATCTGTTTAAGCAAGTTTCTTTTTCACTTTTATGATAAAAATGTCTGTATCTTTGATTACTTAAAACTGCATTTCCTAATATTTCTTCCGCTTTGGTATTCCAGACTGATAAATTTCAAAAAGAGGAAAAAGTATTAGTATTTCCAAGCTCTAGGAAGAGAAAAATTGGAAATAAAAAAATTGTTTTATATTTAACACTGCTATTTGTTATTTAAATTTATATAAAATATTTGTGTTAAAACTTATGTCTATGGAGACTACTTTGCAATAAGTTCAAATTATCAAATTTATTTTTTCAATTAAATGTTACTGGAGCCTGTTAAGTGCTAGGTATTTTACTTGATATGGAAACACAAAGCTATAATTCCAACTAAGGGAGAAAGGAGCCACAAATATGTTTGATAATTGTACTCCAACTAAATAATTGTAAAATAATATTTGTTTTTTTCTTTTGATATGCATTTGAAAATTTAATGCTTATGTGCCAAAAGTGCTCACAACAAAGTACAAATATTTTTAATTGTTAAACTTTTCCTAGTATTAAGAGACTTTATTCTTTTTTTTTCTAAGATTTTTATTTATTTATCTGACAGACAGAGATCACAAGCAGACAGAGAGAGAGGAGGAAGCACACTGTCTGCAGAGCAGAGAGCCCGATGTGGGGCTCGATCCCACGACCCTGGGATCATGACCTGAGCCGAAGGCAGCGGCTTTAACCCACTGAGCCACCCAGGCGCCCCAGATTTTATTCTTGAACATCAGAGGTAGATATATGTGTTTGGCTCTGACAAGGATAATGCAAGATTTTTATATGCAAAATACCAATTGTCAGATGTGCTTTATCTATATTAGATGGAAGATGATTATAAATGAGTTCAAGTACTCAGTGTGCATAGCATGACATTTCAAAATGTTTCTATTCACACATCTTGTTTTCAGTAACATTTTAAACCTGTCACTGGTAAAATTAAATGACATTACCTAAGGCATCATTATTTTAGAACCTGGAAAGGGAGAATACTCATTTAGTTATCTTCTTTTTAATTAGTAATATTGAAGAGAGGGTTACATCATTGTTTAAAATTCAGGGGTAAAAAAGAAAAGAAATTACATTGGCAGGATCCTGAAGTAAAACTTCAATTTCATGAATCTAGATTTTTGCACAACTATAAATTTATGATAAAAGTGAGATATGCTCATACTATCTGGTGCATCCTCAAAAAAAAAGAAAAAAAGAAAATTAAAAGCATATATCTCTAACCAAGGAAAGCACAAAGTTTGTTTTAAAATTTGATGTGCTGGTGATAGATGCATGTCAGTCTAGAAGAAACAAAGCTATTGTCAGCAGTGAGGCATTATAAAAATAATTGTTATAAAAAGCATTTTAAAACAAAGTCATTATGAAACTACTAGATCTTTCATCATCTGCAAAGTTTTTGAAATTGTTAAATTATAATAATCCAGAGAATGACAGACTCATTAATAATTGAGAAACTTTATAAATTGCATATAAATGATGTGTGAAGAACAGAAAAAAATAACATTGGACATTGGAAAATGGAGTAAAAGTAAAACTTTTACTGATGTCATTTATTTTAATAACTATTACCTGCCAAGCCCTATGATATATAATATATGTAGATTATTTCTAATAACTTAAACATTGCTGAAGATGTAGGTCCCCTTTTAAGGGTGAAAACACATGTTTATTTTTATTTATTGGCAGTTGGAAAATGAAGATTTGAACTGAGGTTAGCAAACAAATTCATGAAAACAATTCTACAGGTCACAGATATCATCACTATCTAATTATTTCATTATGGACCTGAAAAATATTATGCATTTAACAAATACATGTTATTAATCAAGGTTTTGGGAGGAAACAGTGGTTAGACAAAAATCAATGCCTTAGTGGGGTTTATATTCTAGTAGGGGTAGTCATATAGACACAAAAATAAGAAATAAAACAGAATATATAAATGTCAGGGGACATGGTTGGCTCAGTCAGTTAAGCATCTCACTCTAAATTTTGACTCAGGTCATGATCTCAAGTAGTGAAATTCCATATCAGACTCCACATCAGATCCCGTGTCAGACACCATGCTGGGCATGCAGCCTGCTGAAGAGTTTCTCTCTCTTTCACCTTCCTTCCCAGCTCCTGTGCTCTCTCTCTTTCACTCTCAAATATATATATATATGTGTATATATATATATATATATATATATATATATATGTATGTATATATATATATGTGTGTGTGTGTGTGTGTGTCAAATTGGAAACTCATGTGGAGGTGATCATTTTTATTTAGAATAGCTAGGGAAAGACTCATTAAGACAGTGGTTTTATACAAAATTTGAAAGAGGTAGGCGAATTCACAGGAATTTTTTCTGGAAAAAATAGAACTCTAGCATGAGGAAATAACAAGTAAAAACACTTTGAGATGTTAGTATGTTTATATTTTGAGTATGTGCTAAATTGTGTAATTACTTTGCCATAAAACCTCCATCAAATTTTCATCTCATTCACAGTAAGAATCAAAAAACTTATACCAAAGTATGCCTCTAGTATCTATCTCCTCCTTGCCTACAAGTTGCCTTCTTCCACATTTCTCTATAACTACAGCTATCTCTATCAGTTTCAAGGATCACTTGAATCTCTCTGTTGAGTGTAAACAATAGACAAAAAGGGCAAAAACAGAAAGAACCCTTAAAAAGGCACTCAAAGATGATAGTTGCTCGGACCAGCATGGTAAGAGTATAAGTAGTAATAGATGTGGTTGGATCTTGAATATATCTTGAAGAAATTGCCAACAAAATAACTCTGATTGATGGTTGTAGGGTTTTGATTTACAAAACCAGAAGGAAAGAGTTCCCACTCACTAAGTTAAAGAAGAAAAGAAATAGAATAAAGTTGGGTGAAGTATCAGGAGTTTGATTTTCAATATCTTTGGTAAGCATATTAAACATTTGAGGTATGAAATGAGCATATATGAGTCTAGAGTTTAGATAAAAGTTTCAGATGATTGATATAAACTTAGGAGTCTGTTTCAATAGGTTTTATTACTATTTAGATATGGAAGGGCCAACATTATTAGATATGGTAGACAAGAAGGTGACTACCATTAATACTTTAATGATACATGGATACAAGGTAGTTCATGATACAAATCTCAAAAGAGAGGGAATACATGTCATGCCATGGAAGAGGGGTCTACATGGGGAAACACCAGGATCAGTCATGAGGCAGAGGGAAAGAGAGGAAGCATGGGCAAGGGACTTTATTGTGGTTTCTTTGGAAAGGAACAGGTAAGATATGTAATCAAACTTAATACTCACTAATTTGAATAGTTTCAATGGGCTCTGGGGCTTATGGGCTGTCTCTAGTTGTCTGATGTTTAGTATTGGGATTATTAGGACAACTATATAATGGCCTGGGTGTGAGAACCTGAAATATAAGGTACGTGAGAGTGTAGACTCTGTATTTGTTGGTATGTATTTTAAAGTGTACCCCTGGACAACAGACTCCTCTCAAAGATGGGGATGATGAAGAACATAGGAAACCAAAGCAATGTGACTCACAACAAGATGTGTCTGGCATATGCATGTAGAACAGATATTAAAGCATCAAATTTATATATATCAGAAACGTTCAATACAGAGTTGACACTGATAGGTGGCATTTGAAGCCATGATTATGAATAATCATTTTAAGGTAGAAATGGAAAGCAAAGTACTTAAAATGATTGGTAAATAAGTAGAAGTTGATCCAGTAAGAAAATCCTCAGGGTAAAGTGAAGAAAAAACTTCAAGGAAAAAGTAATGACCAATTCTGTCAGATGTTGCTGAGAAGAAATATAAAAAGACTGAGACTTGGACATTTTATTTAAAATGTTAATGAAACACTTTTATAACAGCTTCAGATAAGCAGTGGAATAGAAACACTATTTTTTTTTTAAGAATGCAAGAGCAAATGGAGGAGAGATAACCACAACTGAAATTATCAAGTCTAAGGAGCAGAGAGAAAAATAAATTAATAAAAATCAACAGATCTTTAAAGACCCATGGAACACCATCAAAATTTTCAATATGCACATAATGGGAGTGCTAAAAGGAGAAAGAAAAAAGGGGATGAAAAGAACATTTGAAAAAAATCCTTTGAAATTTCCCAAATTTGATGAAAAGCATGAATCTACACATTCAAGAAGCTCGATAAACTTCAGATAAGATAAATTTAAAGGTATCTATACTTAGACACAATATAATCAAACCATTGAGAGTTTTAAAAAAATCTTCAAACCAGCAAGAGAGGTGACTCATCATGTATAAGTAATCCTCAATAAAATTGAGAGCTGAATCTCACCAGAAACCCTGGAGGGGGAGCACCTGGGTGGCTCAGTGGATTAAAGCCTCAGCCTTCAGCTCAGGTCATGATCCCAGAGTCCTGGGATTGAGCCCCACATCAGGCTGTCTGCTCAGCAGGGAGCCTGCTTTCCCCACCCCTCTCTCTCTCTCCCTGCATCTCTGCCTACTTGTGATCTCTGTCAAATAAATAAATAAAATCTTTAAAAAAAAAAAGAAGAAGAAACTCTGGAGGGCTGATGTATTTCAGGTGGTGAGATGATAGACTTGATGATAAAAGAAAAAGCTTATCAACAAGGAATCTTATATCCAGCATCCAGTATATATATATATATATATATATATATATAT
>RCUC01099622.1:0-13668 GCA_003697995.1 Taxidea taxus jeffersonii | reverse complement strand
AAAAAAAAAAGAATGTGTAACTGTTCATAGTGCATCTTAGCTCATTCCCTTATTTGTTCACCAACACTGAATGAGCTTCTCTTGGGGGCCAGGTACTTGCCACATTGTTTTGTCTCCTCTAATAGACTGTGAACTCTCGTAGTCTGGTGGAGAGTAAAAGATGTAAAAAGAGTAAAAGGAGCTAAAAGATGCTGTGGAGTGGCAGACTGGAGGGATGGAGGATCTAAGTGCTGCCGCAGAATTGGAGCAGGGCCACCTGCCCAGTGCGGCTTGGTGGGCTGATGGGTTGCTGGGGGGTAAATGTGGGGCTTGATGAGGGCTGAGCTGGCTTCTGAACTGTATGAGGGGATGCACCAGCCAGTCAAAGGAGGGGAGGGTGTGCTAAACAGACCGAAAAGAACGTGTGGGGGCTCAGAGGTCTAAGAGAGGCCTGTCATATTTAGAGGAACTCCAAGTGAGGGCTAGCAAAAGGCAGGGTGTACTTTCGGCAGATGGCGGGAGGCAAAGCAGGAGCGGCAGGCAGGAGGCAGATTGGGGCGGGGGGTGCTTTTTGTGCCCTGCTCTGGAATCTTCACTTACTCTTGGAAGTGAATGGGGACCACTGGAAGACCTTAATCTAGAAGATCCTGTGTTGTCTTGCAGATGAGAGAAAAGAGGGCTTGGGAACTGGAATGCCATTTCCGAGGTCACACGGCTAAGTGTCAGCGCCTGGGCCCCATGCGAGATCTCCCAGGCCTGGGCAGCTGTTAGGGGTGGTAAGGAGTGTGCTGGGGAGAGAAGGGCGCGGGGCCATCTACAGCTTCTCATGGTCCCTCTCTTAAATGGAACAATGAGTCATCTTCTCTCCTTCTCTCTCAGAGCAAACAAACAGAAATCAGCCTCCACTGACTAATTCACAAACTGAATAGAGCCCTTGGGAGACTTCTGCTCAAATTTCCTTGAGCCAGTGTGACCAAGGAACTGAGGCATCTCTTGATTCTTACAGAAACGGAGAGATTCCCTCATTCTGATCTCTCTTACCTTTCTCCTTTGCTCTGTCTGAGCTCTCCCCTCCTTCAGAGAGGCTCATATGATCTCCTCTTGAAGTGAACATCATTAATAAGTTTGCGTGTGTTTTACTCTGGAGATGCCGACCTTGGCTGGGGTGGCAATAGCATTTTTGTGGTGAGCCCAGGGCAGAGGTATAGCTAGAGTTCTTGCCCAAGGTGAGTCCTCTGGTTTAGGAAAACTCTCGGCCTGCCCATGTTGATTCCGGGGAGGGGCTAAGAATGCTCTCACGTGTGATACCATGTCAGCGTCTCCATTTGGAGCCTGTAGGAAAGTCTCTGCTGAGACTCAGGGCTGATATTCAAAATACATAAGAGTCAACAAGCCCTGGGCACTGACTGACCAGAGTAGACACTGGCCCACAGAGAACGTGACTGACCGCCATGCCAACCAGATGTCAGCTCTACCAACACCCAAGAGAGAAGCACTGATCTTGGATGCTTACAGCTTATATCCAAGATGGCAGCCAAGAGTCTCTTTTTCTTGAGGACTCTGGTTGGGGATGCTGTGTACCTCTGCTTATACTTGCTTTCAGGGAGCACAGTCCAGGCCAAGGGCACTGACAGTTCCAATGGCTGGAAGGGCCTATTGGCTGCAGTAATGCTCTCTGGGGCCAAACCAAACAGCTGCTCCTTCTCACCTGTCCGCCTAGCAGGAGGAAATGGTACTCCTATACATGCAGAGCCCTTTCCTTTTAGAGTTCTGTCTGGACCAAAGAGCGCTTTCATCTTTTTGTGCCTCAGAAGATAAACAAATAAGTGTAACATCAGCCCTCACTAAAAGTAGAAGATGAAACTTCATCTTTCTTGGGTCTCCCTAAACTCCATCTTTCTGTTTGGACACTTTTGCAGTCATTAACATAGTAAATAAATTGTTTGATTGTACTAAAGAAGTGTGAGGAGAAAGAACAATGGATTGGAGCTTTTGCACAATGCCAAAGGCCTTCTTTACACATCACCTATGAATGGAGGCAGGAACCCAGCTTTTATAAACTACCCGGGAACATGCACAGCACTGTGGTAATGCTGGTTAGTAATCTGCAGGAGCTCAGATATATCAGACGCCCAGAGCCCCCTCTGCCGCATCTTGTCCCTTCTTGCAAAATGAAGGTAATATGTCTAACCTGTAGGCAGTGCGTGGCTTCAGTGGCCCGTCGCAGAATTTTTGCTGGTTGGGATCGCATTTTCCACCCAGGCTCTCCATCTCTGCTCCCAGCTTAATGTTAAAACTCTTGGAGCTGCTGTCGGGACTTTCCACACACTTGCTGGCAAAGTAATCAGTCTGATACATCCGGATGGAGGCGTTGTGTCTGTATTCTAGGTAGGAGGGTAGAGGGTGCTGCTGTTCTGGCTTCAGCTCATCACTGCCTGCGGGGAGAAAACCCATGTTGAGCCGCTGACTTCCCCGTGACCTCAGGGATCTCTCCCAAGGCTTCTAAGTCTGCCTCCCCTCTCCCACCCTCTCTGGTCAGCTCCAAAGGGCAGACACTTTGATCTTGAAGGATGCTGTGAAAGTCCTAATGAAATTAATTTTAATCCACTTCTTCTAAAGTAAAAATTAAGAAGGGTGTGTATATACAACATTTAATACATACACACACGTGGATTTATATATATAGACACAGACACACACCATCATATTTCTAGGAACTAAAACATGTGGGCTTGAGTAGTTAACTCATTGCATCAGATGACAGACATGTTCCAGACCTCCCGAAAGTTGGCCACTCCCCACTGTGAGAGTCAACCCACTCAATAAGCTCTCTGCCTTGCCAATGACCATTGTAGCTGAGCTAATAAGGAAATCCTCATGACCTAGGAAACAGGGAAGAGATAAGAGAAATCATTTCAAGGCCAGAGCAGTCACTCGCAGGCACGCTCCTCGTGCCACACCCTGTCCGATCAGTCCTTGGTGCACAGCTCTCTGTTATCTTGAGTACAGTTTAATCCTGGTTTGAATTTGGCCCCTCCTGCAGCACGCTTCCCAGAACTTGTCCCGTCCACCCAGCTTACTGTGTGTTTTGGCACTATAAACTCGTTTTGATGTTGGCTGGAGGAAAGCATAATTAGGAAGATAAATATTATGGAGACAGGATACCATTAACCATGCACTTCAAGGGGTGGTTTTGCAGGGGTTCATCGCAATCTGGAGTCTTGTTTAATAAAATTTGTTCAAAATGAGTGGGTCTTGGAAATATTACCCTGTTGACAGTAAATGAAAAGGAAATGTTGCCTTTGGGATGAACATATATGCTATGCTTGACATTTATAGGAGACGGACTATTATCTTAGATCGCCAGGGGAGCACAGCCTATCTCCACGGAACATCAATAATTGAAACCCACAAGGCTGCAGAACACAAGGCTGCCCACTGGGGTGTGGCTTCCTTTTGGTCACTGCCTGACATTCATGTAGGAAACCATTATCTCCACTGCATCATCATCAAATCTAACGATCTCTGCATAGTTCGCAGGTTTCTCTCTTAAATCCTTATCTGTAGATATAAGCAAATATACCTATTTGTGAGATTTAAGGACATCTGGGATGCACCCCTGACCCTTGACGTCATTTAATTGATTTTGCATAACTAACTTCAGTACAATTAAATAAAACATCGAAGCACACAGACCGTTAGCTATCCTGTGAAACTAAAATCCTATCTAGCCTAGGACCTGCTCCAGCGCTGGTCAGGTTTAAAGTTTCTCACTGCCCACAAAGGGGTTAAAAGAGCTAGGGGTGTGTAATACCTTAAACAATTTTGGAAAATCTAAGGCATGTCAAATGTATGATGCCGCCACAGACACACACATCTGTTTTGGAGAAATCAGGCACAAGGCCTCCGTGGCAAATACGACATTCCTCTAGGTGGTTTCATAAACGCCAACATAAGAAGCTCCAAGAAATTGTACTTGAGGTTGTATGCAACATTGTTATAACTCCTACCTAGTATCTGCCTGGCCTGTAGGAATTAGGTAGACAGCAAATAATTTCGTTGATGAGAAAATGAAATTTACTGTTGAAAATTCAGTAGAGAAAGAAAGACTGCCTTTCGGGATCATCTTTTCCCTCTTTTTAGCTCTTGAGTGTTTTCTGTGAATCGGTGGGTGGTTTGGAAGCCTGTGCTTCCTTGGGCTTTTGGAGATCGGGGAGGAGAAGAATGCAGAAGTACACGGCTGTTGATGGCAGAGCCAAGAAGGAGCCATCAGCACCGAGTGAGCCGTGGAGAAGGCTCTGCGCTTCACCGCGAAGCCAGGGCTCTTCCAACAAGCCCCGACATCTCTACTACGTGAGGCTATTTATGCTATGGTTGTGGTCACTACGATTATCATTCACCCATTTCGTAGTTAAATCTGGTGAATAACAGGCTTTGCTGCTGAAAGAGCCTTTGAGCAGGTTTTGGGAACATCGCCCGGCATCCAGGTGACCTCTGACGAAGCAGTAGGTGATCACTTACCATCCGCCTCCCTCACGACCACCGTGAAGTACTTCACAGCTCCGTTGGTGTCGCTGAACCAGCTGCAGTTGAAAGTGAAGTTGATGGAAGATTTGCTAATCAGCACATCCTTTTTATTCACCCGAATATGCGGAGGTGGAGGAGGGGGCCCTGAAAAGGATGGAGAAGGAACTCAGGGGAGTCAGGACTCTGCTTGTCCATAGAAACGACAATCAGTGACTTGAGGGTCTCTACTCCCCTACATCAGTGTGTGTGTATGTGTGTGTGTGTGTTTAAAACTTACAATCAAGAAAAACCTCCTTCTCCTCTCCTGGAGAGAAACAGAGGAAGTGATTTGCCAGAGGCACATTACACATAATGAGAGGGGAGGATTTCCTGAAGCTGTACCACCGAGTTGCCTAAAAGCTCCGTGATACCTCTAGCTCTATCAGGCCAAGTGTTGTCTTGAAACACTGAAAGTGCTTGAACAGTGTTTAAGTCGTTTCCTGCCAGGATGCTTCACCTACACATGGAAAAACATCTGGAGGCTCTCCCATTCTCTCTTGTAAGGGATCCCAGGTCTGGCTCCCGGGGAGGTGAGCTGCGTGCCCGGTTGAACTGGGGGCTCGCCGCGTGCATCACCTCCAGAAACACTCACGGTCTATCATTGTGATGGTGCTGTCTTCCACCACCTCGCTGGTCATGCCGGCCGACTGCACCTTGATGGACACCAGGTACCTCTTATGGGGCACGAGCATCATGATGTTGAGGAGAGATTTCTCTTTCTCCAGCTTTCTGGAAAACTCAACTTCCTGAGTGTCCATTTTCCGACATTCAATGCTATACCCATCAAAGTCAGAGTCAGGAGGGATCCAAGAGCAGGCGATGGCCGTGGAGTTCTGAGGCCGGCAGTGCAGATTTTGAATCTTGTCTGGTTCTACAGGGCAGAGAGGGACAGACACATCACAGCTCAGGGAGACTTTTTTTTTTTCTTCCTTCAACTCCTTTGGGCCCAGTGTGCTGTGAGATCTACATAAGTCTCAAGATTTACTTGGCTTGCTTTTCAAGAAAGAAAAAAATTCTTAAGGATTTCCCAAGGAATTTCTGCTTCCCAGACCACACTCTGAGAGCCACTAAAAATTAAAATGCTGTCCTTTTAAAAAATCATCAGGTGCCAGTGTGATTGGAAACACAAATACACACTAAATTTAGTGTGTGCACTAAAATTAAGGGGCAGAAGTCAGGTGGAAGGTGGGGCTGAGTAGCCAGCAGGTTAAAAGGGCAGCTTGGCCTGCCTGAATTCAGATTCTGTTTACAAGGTTTGGGCTTCTTGAGCAAGTTACTTGCGTGTCTGTGCCACAGTTGTAATGTGGGAAAATTAAGAGAACCTACTTCCTGTGGGGACTGTGATGGGTCAGTGAGTTGAACCAGGCACAGCCACCTAAAAAACTGTGTCTGGTATAGTACTTGCTCAAAAAAAGCCAGCTCTTATGAGAAAATTAAGACATGGCATTGCTTCCTTGTTACCTTCTAGGCCCTGGCTCTTTCCACCCCCTTCCATTCTCTGCCTTCCCTGTTCATAAGCCATCCTCCAGATCGGTAACCGCTCATGGTTCCCCATATACACCATGCTCTTCCAGCCCCCATGCTCATGGTCAGTCAGTTTCTCTAGCCTGAGAGAGTGCCCGACCCAGCAGGGACTCAATGAAGAGCAATCATGATCTCATGGGTTGTTGTGCGTGACTCTACAAGGAGTAAGAGATACAGTATGACAGATAAGCACCTAGCCGACCTGACCGGGCAGGTTACTAACCAAACTCTAAGCCTCCCTGACTAGCGACATGACCTCCACCTCTAATTACAGCCGATGAAGCTAAACTGTATGATTTCGATATACGTAGGATTTACATTTGAATTTTTGCAACTAATCCATTTCAAAAAGAAAAGGTCTCAGTTCCCCAATATGTTAAATCAGAGGGGCTCTGGTCCTGTGTTTAAAGTGTGCCTTGGTGGGGGTCAGGGATGCTTTGCTGGGGTGACTTCCCTGAGACTTCCTTTTCCTTGTCCCCTGTCCCTAGGAATTTCTGAGGAGCCTTCAGTCTCTTGAATAGAACTTGAAAATCTAGGTCTAGACCACTCTATCTCATTCCAGGAGTCAAAAGTCTTGATAAATACTTAGTTTTAAAAGCTACCCATTGTTTCATTGGCCACAGCAGAAAATATAGTAACAATTATCAGATAGCACCAACCAGGGACATCAAACTTGGAAAGACTCAGACTACTGCATAATATGGGGATAGATTAAAAAAAAAAAAAAAAAAAAAAAGGCTAAAGACAGCTATGTTTGACCAAATAGGGAAAACCCCTTCCATTTCATTTTTGAGTCTTTACTGTCCCTGTTACAAATTTCATCCTTTTCTCTTTTCTCCACTTGCCCTTCCTCCCCAAACTCAAACGCATGTTTGGGGGTGCCTGGGTGGCTCAGTTGATTAAGCGTCTGCCTTCGGCCCAGGTGATGATCTCAGGGTCCTGGGTTCGAGTTGGGCTCCCTGCTCAGTGGGGAGCCTGCTTCTCCCTCTCCCTCTGCTGCTTCCCCTGCTTGTGCTCTCTCTCTCTCTCTCTGAAATAAATAAATAAAATCTTTAAAAAGAATAAAATGTATGTTTTTTCATAAACTTTGTTAGATTTATGGCTACGTAACTTTCAGGATCCAGTGCCAGGTGAAAAATGCAATGCCCTGTGTTCAAAATATTAAGATTTCAAAATGGTGACAACAGAAAATTAAACGGAGTATGGGATCCCTCTGAGCACAGGGCCTGTGGGTTGCACAGCTGGGGGTACTAGCTCCCCACCTCCGCTTGCAGAATAGATTATCACCTGTTGCTCTGATTTGGCATAAAACCTCCCTTCTCCCGACACCTTTTCCTTAGTCACAGGACTCTTTGTCCTCAACAATCGTTACTTTGAAACATTCGGCATCTTTGTGCCAATGGATGAATTGTGTTTCATATCAAGGTCTAAAATATTTAGCTAAGCCATAACAGTTTAGATAACAATGATTTCGAGGAAAAAAAATCAACCTGGAGATTTTTTTTAGGGTAAGGGAATTGGTCTTTGAGGCAAGCAGTACTTATGTCTTTTCAAACATTAACTGCTTGTTAATCTTCTGAACTCCTTCAATCCAAACCACAGCTGGAACCCAAAGACACCTTCTCTGTTCAGCCTTAGGGCAAGTCTTTAGAAACACCATGCCTGCCGGGCGTGGTGGCGCGGCCTGTAGTCCCAGCTACTCGGGAGGCTGAGGCAGGAGGATCGCTTGAGCCCAGGAGTTCTGGGCTGTAGTGCGCTATGCCAATCGGGTGTCCACACTAAGTTCGGCATCAATATGGTGACCTCCTGGGAGCGGGGGACCACCAGGTTGCCTAAGGAGGGGTGAACCGGCCCAGGTCGGAAACACCATGCCCGATTCATAATTCTGATAATTTGCTCAAAGAATAATATGGAAATTTGCTTCAACCTCTTTCCTCAGTTCTTTCTCCCTCTTCTTTCTGCCTCTCAAGTCCACGTGTCTTCCAAGACCCCCCCGTCATAGCCCCATTCACTAAGAAACAGGTACCTGCTATGGGCAAGGTGCCCTTCTATGGATTGTGAACAGTATGGAAGTGAATCAGACATTTGCCTTAACCTCTAGGAGGGGAGAGGAATCCAAAACAGCCATAAAACAGGGTAGAAAGGAGAATGAACCAGAAGAAATGGACAAAGAAGGTGCTGGGCAGAGCGCTGGACAACTTTCTGGAGTTAATGGTGGGCAGGAGTTAGCAAAGGCTTTCCAGCAGAGACGATACCTCACCCAGATATTGGGAAAGGGGCATTTCAGGCAGAGAAAAGTATGAATCCAGGCACCCAGGGTGGGGCTGGGAGGGGTGGGAAGGTAGAAGATCAGGAATTGCAAGTTGTTGGTCATGGCTGGAGCAGATGTGTGGGACACGGAATCATGGAAGGATTCTACATGAGAATTATAAAGTTCTCTGTTGTTTAACTCTGTTACCTTGGGTTTTCTGTTACCCACAACCAAATCTAATCCTATCTAATGCAATCTTCAAAGTGCCATCAGCCATTCCCTACCCCACATAACACTGAGTCCCTCTTCTTGCCAGCTGTTCTCCTTGTAGGCCTGCCCCATTTGGTAAATGCTGCTCTTAAATTCTGGTACCCAGGACAGAATATAGTACTCCAGAAGTCATCTGCGGAGCCCAGCCCCTACTGAGTTCTTAAATTGAGCACACGTGTCACATAGCCCACAGTAAGCCACCAAAAACCCATCTTGAGCTTGCCATAAATGAAAATTCTTAGTTCTTTTTTCACCTATTTTTCTTGAGACTCAGCTATTTAATTTCAAATCACTCTCTGGATACGATGTGGAGTGCAAGTTTTAGTTACTATAACATTAATGTTTGCTGAACAGGTGAAACAGCTACCTGCTTAAATTTCTAATTTTCAATTATCTATTTCATCAATAACCACTAACTCTCTGACCTGATCTTGGAAACTATACATCTTGGTATTATTGAAAAATAAATATTTGGATTAAGGTTCCTATACTGAAAACCTTTGTTTCTTCGAGGTTTATCTATCCCAAAATGCCTTTGGGAAGAAACTGGTAAGTATTTCATTGTTGAAGGATATTTATCTTTAGGATTTATAGTCTCTGTCCTAACTGACCCCTCTGTTTCTAGTTTGCTCCTTTCGGTCTATATTCCACACTGTACCCAGAGTGACTTCTTATAGTGCAAATCTGATTATGATATCTTGGCTGAAAATCCCTCAGTGACTCCAATTGATTGAGGATAAAGTTAAAAGTCACTACCGTGGTTCTCAAGACATTTTATCACCTGACTCTCCTAATAATCCTCACCTTTTATGCTCTGGTCAACTAAACTCCTTTCAGCTCCTCTGTCCTGCCTGGTCTTGGAATATTTTATTCTCTACCTAGAATATTCTCCACTTCTTTCCCCATATCTACCTGGTGAATCTTACTCTTTCCTTAGGTTTTGATTTGGAGACTGCTTCTTCCAGGAAGCTTTCTTGTACTGGGTCAGATGCCCCTACTACGAGTTTCTAGAGAGCCAAATACTTCCTTCCTCACACCTCCCACTGAACCGCAAGCTCGGTGAGGGAGAGATCATTTCTTTATTGTCCACTGTTGTTAATGTTGAAGGAATGAACAAGTCTATGCTGACTTCTGCTTGAATTCACATCTAACTAATCCCAAGTAAAAATGTGGATTTAAGCCACGCCTCACTGGAATAAGATGTCGCAATACATACTTCCCCCTCCCTCCATCTGAGAACCAAGAGTAGTAAACGTGTCATACTTGTCCTCACAGATCCAAATATCGGTCGGCTATAGGTTTTCCAGGAGTCGCCACTGACAGTCTTGACACTAAATTGATAGGATCTCCCTGGACGAAGACCATATATGATGCGTCCTTCTGATTTCCTGTTGCTATAGGGGTTGAAGACCGTGATTGCATCTCTGGGGGACCACTGCAGCTCAAAGTCATCGTAGTCTGTCCAGTCTGGTGGCCCCTTCCAGGTGATGGCCAAGGATGTGTTTGTAACATCAGCAAATGACATAAGACTGGGAGGAGTTGGGGCTGTATGTAGGAGAACATAAAAAAAAAAATCACACAAACATGTCTATGCCATAACATATGCAGGTAAGACAGCTGAGTGATGTCAGACATACTTCAACGTACTTTGTAAGAAGAGGTACTATGAAAACCTAAACAGAAGCTTCTATCTGTAGTGTTTACTATGCATTAGGTACTGTCCTCAAATGTTTTATGCACATTTTCTTCAATTTTCATAACCAGAGTTTCCTTACTGGAATACTGTGGAACAGGAGTGGGCCCCGAATGGGTTACAAGTGTGTACTGGTTCCATTAGATTTCTGAGGTGTGAGGGCTATAGTCCACTGACAATTACATCCAGAAAGCCTCGTTCATTGACCCCAGGGTGGCATTCAGACTAACATTGTCTGCATACGCCCAGGAAATAAAATATTTAGGAAGCACTGCCCATGGCAACACAATGATGATGTATATGATTATCCCCATTTTACAGATAAGAAAACTGAGACTTAGAGATGCTCAGGAAAATAGCTTCACGTGGGTAAGTGGCAGAGCTAAGCTAAGGACCTAGATCATACTCCTGGATCTTTCGTGGTATGTTTGTGGATAAGGTCTGTTTCCTTTATCCACTGTACCATAGCGCCTTTCCAAGTTCAGGAGCTAGCACATGGCACACCATTACTGATTTCCCTTTTTCTTACAAAAAACTGTAACACAGATGTGTCCCACCAATACTAGCCTTTGGCAACCGGGCTTCTTACCTGTTCTGCTCTCCCCCGTGAGCTTGTTACTGAGGTCCCCACTGTGAGTTACCACACACAGTGTGTACTTCCTTCCGGGAACAAGGCCATGGAAACGCCATTCAGTCAGGTCCTTGTCTCTCCAGTTCTCCTTCTTCGTGCCATTAGGGTTGTAGAGAATCAGCTCATAAAAGTCAAAGTCCCCAGAGGCGGGACTCCAGCTGAACCAGAGACTGTCTGTCATGTTCCGGTTGGATCCTCTGAGGTTACTCACGGAAGCTGGGACTTAAAGCACAGTGAAAGCCTTTACTAAGAACGAGAATTAGAAACAAAGGCATTTGGCCTACCGGTGAGGATATGAGTGATGTTGGGCATATAGGTGAGTAGTCCCCATTGTGGAGTCAGATCTGGCCTGTATTTCAGGGCGTGGGCTTAGGGGCGTGTGGTCTAGAGATGTGGTACAAATAAAAATAAAAAGAACCACCACAGGGGTGCCTAGGTGGCTCAGTCGGTGGTTAAGCGTCTGCCTTCCTCTCAGCTCAGGATCCCAGGGTCCTGGGATTGAGGCCCACATTGGGCTTCCTGCTCAGTGGGGAGTCTGCTTCTCCCTCTGCCCTTCCCCCTGACTTGTGTGCTCTCTCTCTTGCTCACTCTCTCTCAGATAAATAATAAATATCTTAAAAAAAATAAACAACACCACAGGTGGTGACTTCTGTATGCTTGCCACATGTAGTCTGATAAACATCTAAAATGAGATCTTCAGAAATGACTTACTAAAGCTGGTCACACAGTTTGTAACTTAGCCTGTGAAAGGCCTGAAAGTGTTCACAGAAGGTCCCAACCCTTCCAGTCTGGCCCTTCTCACCCAGGTCCCTCCCCCACACCCTCTGGGTGTCTCTGCTTCCCCTCCACCCTCTCGTAGCTGAGGTTCCCTCAGCTCTTTCCTACCCAAACTATATCAGTCAAGCCTCACTTGGGAGAAGAGTGCTAACTGTCACGTCTACCACTGTGTGATTTAGTCACACTGGCACCTGTCCCGTGGGTATGTAAGCTTCGTTCTTCTCTGGAAAGTGAAGACTCTTGTCTCTCGATGGAGGAATTTAAACATTAATGAGCAGAGAAGGGAAGATGTGCAGAGGGCAGATGGCCCTGGAAGTGGTGACACGGAGGCAATTCTACTCAGGTTCTAGGCCGATCTGGATCTGTTGCTGGTTTTCATTCCCTTCTCCAAACACACTAAAATCTTCTTTTGGGCACCTGGGAGGCGTTCTCGCACAGCTCCCCTCACCTGCAGGGCTCAGCTGAAATGCTTTCTCTGTCGAAAGTAGTATCTTGTCCTGTCAAGTCTCTCTGTCATAGCATGCTGTTTTCTTCTTTCTTAGATTCAAGGGCGTTCCCAAGTCATCTCCCTTAAAAATCTGCTGTCTGCCCCCTCTCCCCTGTGCCCATCACCCCCCACCTCAGCCCCACGCTTATGTGGGCTCAGTGGGTCGGGGGCCTCATCAGCACCTTTCACGGTCATTGTCCAGCAGTGAGCCCCGTGTGGCATAGAAAGCACTCAAAAACTATCGTCAGATGTGAAAAAAAAATAACCGAATAGAAAGATAAGACAATGAACTCAAATTATGGGAAAAGAGTCAATTCTGTTTCTTATTGGCAGCCCAGAGATCTCTCTCTCTCTCTCTGCTTTTCCTGCAATTCTTTGTGTTCGGTTCATGCTGTGCGGTGTCACGGAGCACTCATGGCTTGGTTCTTTCCATAGTGGCCCTTCTTCAGACCTGCCCTCTACTCCATGCGTGTGGAAGTTTCACAAGGGGAACGGCTTGAATGGAGCCACAATGGGCTACAACCCTCTTGTGGTGGTTAGCTGGCACATAGAGGAGCCAGATTCAATTTTCCACCAAACCCTATGAGTGGTGGCAATAGAGCAGAAGCCGGGGCCAAAGCTATTCTGGTACAGAATGGAAGGTCTGGTTTAGGGTCAAAAAGCCTTAAGATCACCAAGTTCATATAAAGCTAGACCCCGTATAGAATAGGAAATGAAGGACACATCACGGAAAAGCCAGTGAATACTGAGGCAATTTCCCCGCTCTACATTCCTGCTTGGTTGGATCTGGGCCTTACCTGTTCGACCGAATATGAAAGACTCATTAGACAGCTCCCCGCTGTGAGTTACGATCACCATTTTGTACATTCGGCCTTGTAGCAAGTTCTGGAAAGAGAAGCTCTGGACTTGTGGGTCAACCTGAGCTCTCTCCTGAAGCGTTCGATCTGGGTTGTACAGAAAGATATTGTACCCGTTGAGCTCCCCTTCTGAGGTGGTCCAGCTGAAGGACAGATGTCTGGTGGAGTTCTCTGTGATCCTCAGGTTGGTGACAGCGGCGGGGACTGCAAAAGTTGAGCCAGACAGTGAGACTGAGTTCGGCATGCCCCCTGACACAGCCCAGGCCCGAGGCCCACAGGGACACACTCCACAGGAGCCCAAAACACATTGTCTCTGCCTTCAGAAAATATCAACTTCATGGAGACCCCAAAACAAAGAAGACTGAATTTTGTGCATGACTGATGCTGAAACTGTTAATGAAAAAAACCAAAACCCAAACCAAAAAACCCCCCAAAACAAAGAAGAACAAAGAAAAACCAGTAATGGGAAATGATCTTCAAAGACATTTTTTGGGTCTGAAATAAATGTTAATCTGACTTGTGTGACTCAATGTTTTCCTAACACTAAGAGCTAGATCAGAAATTTTAAAAAAAACCAAAACCAAAAACACATCTCTGAATGCCATCTAAAAGCTAAGGAATGGCCCATAGAGG
>RCUC01099621.1:0-53389 GCA_003697995.1 Taxidea taxus jeffersonii | reverse complement strand
CCCCCCAGCCCCACACCTCCACGGGGCAATGTGAAAGGCAAGTTTGCTTTCTGAAAAAGCTCTTGGAGCTACCTCAGTAACAACCTTTCACCAAGAGTTAAGAAAACTCAGTGGGTGGGGCCCCTGGGTGGCTCAGTGGGTTAAAGCCTCTGCCTTTGGCTCAGGTCATGATCCCAGAGTCCTGGGATCGAGCCCCGCATTGGGCTCTCTGCTCAGCGGGGAGCCTGCTTCCTCTTCTCTCTCTGCCTGCCTCTCTGCCTACTTGTGATCTCTGTCTGTCAAAGAAAGAAAGAAAGAGAAAGAAAACTCAGTGGGTAACCAGAAGCAGCTAACTACAGCTTTTCTCTGCCCGGCACCCTCAACTTCTAGAGACAGAACCTTTCTTTCTTGCGGCCAGCTAAGTCCATTAAAGGGTCCCGGCCAGCCACTGCTCCCTTCCACTCACCCCCATCCATGAGACTCTGACCCAACCCTGGCCGGCCAGTGAGGGCACTCCAGGCCTGGGCAAGGTCACTGCATGTTGTGGACATGAGCTTGGTCAATCAAGACCCCTCCGTGGGACTTTTCTCCCAGAGGTAAGGACTCTGTTCCTATTAAGGTAGCTGCCATCTGGCCCACCATGTGGCTTGAAGCCAGCTAAGAAATGGAGCGACAGCCCTTCCGTCTGAAGCTACTGTCTGGGCATTTCCATCCACTACACCAGTGAATTCTACGTTTTGCTCCAGCTCATTTGGTTTGGGTTTCTGCCACTTGCCCCCCACCACCGCAAAGAGACTGATTCCTAGTTCTTCCTCGAACAAGTGTCAAGTCTTCAGCCTGGCATTCGAGGCCCTCTGTGTCCCAACCACGTCGTAGCCATCCCAGGGCCGAGTGGGCAGGTAGGCCAGCCTCGCCCCGGCTCCGGCTCCCGGAGGATCCATCCCAGCCCTGCCCTCCGGGAACAGGCACATCCCAGACCAAAGAGCCCTGGGGGAAATTTTCTGACCAGCTGTGGCTCACAGAAGTTTGAGGAGGGCACCCTCTTGCCCCCCCCCTTGCCGTGCCTTGAGGTCTGGGCAGGACTTCACACTGCTGGTGGCGGGCCAGCCAGAAAACACTGGACACACAGGTCCCACGTGCGGCCACACACTCCAGTGCTCCCAACAAAGGCAGCAATGTCCTAAGAAGACACCCCAGGGCCCAGGTACTCCAAGGGGGTCCCCAGGGACATCCATCCTCAGGAGCGGGGTACCAGTCCTCCAGCAGGAGAGGGAGTCCTAGGCATCCAACAATACGGGCGCACGCAGGCCTAGCCACTTGGGCCAGATGCCCAGGGCAGGCCGGAAGAGGGGCCCAGGGGAGCTGGACTCTGATGATCCAGGCAGGTGGGCCTGAGCACTGAATTTTCACCCCATTAACAAGGATTGGAATTTGCTTTCCCAACAACGAAGCAGAAGGCCCTGATTTCAATGCTTTCTCTCTCTACACCAACCCCCATCCTTCACAACCCCCCATGGGGCACACATAGGAGACATTTTGGCAATGCTGCTGAAATTACAAGTAACGTTTAGGCTCAGAATTAATGTTCGGGTACACAAGTCAATCACATCAAGAGTTAACATGTTGAAAACCTGTGTTGAATTTAGTTCATCGCCACGGACCCAAACCCCTTGAGGGTTCCCCCTGCCACCCAGGCTTCTGACGTTCCTCTCCATCCACCACCTACAGGGCTAACTCCAGAACCCTGCCATAGCCCCGATCCAGTGCTGAGGAAGGCACTTTTTGGTGGGTGGGTGCCCAGGCCTCACTGGTGGTTAAAAATATTCTCCCATCTTCGGTGAAGCTGAAAGCCAGCGGCTTGGGGGCTGTGAACCAAGGCCAGAACCCTGATGCGTGGGGCCCGGGGTCCCAGTCAAGGACTGAGGTGACCACTCAGCTTCTCTAACTTTTCTCACTGAACCTCCCTCCCCAGCCTCTAACTGCTTTGCCAGCTCTCCCGTCCAGTGTGCATAAACATGTGTGTACGCACGCGTACATGGTGTGCGCATGTGTGCGTGTGCACACAACCAGACACAAAATCAACCACGATGACTACATTCCCCTTGCCCTCCTCCCTCTTCATGTTCTTCCCCAAATCATTTCCTACCTCACCTCCCCCCCTCTCATGCTGTTCCCCTAAAGACTACACTTGCTGAGAACATTCCAGACAGCCTACTTTATGTCACTCTTTACTCTGGATGGTACTTCCGGGACCCTTCGGTCACAGCCGTTTCACAGAAGAGGAAACTGATGCTCGGAGAGTTCATTAAGTTGCTCCAAACCACACCTCAGAGTTGAGATTTGAACCTGGGTCTGAGGAGACACCAACACCCACGATCTTCCACTGTAGTCAAATTGCTTCCAACATTGAAAAGACTGCCTTTCCCGTGGTTAACCATTCGGAATGGTTCCACAAAAGGTTTGGGTCTCCTCCCCTACCTGGACTGCAAAGCCTACAAGCTCAGAGATTCTATTCTCTGTGCTTTAGGCCCTGTCTTCCTCCAGTGCTGGAATTATCCAGGCCCACAATCGATAGTGATTAAATTGAACATCATAAGATGCACAGAACTATGCCATGTGGCCAGGAGGGCAGCAAATCTTCTTAAAATAGCTAGCTGTGGGACATGTTACTTATCATCTTTGGTCTATAAAACGGGAATAATAGTAGTACCTACTTCATAGGTTTGTTGTCAGGTTCAAATGGAAAAAAAATGGCACAGAGCTGGCATACAGTAAGTGCTCAATAAATATTAGATAATATTCTTGTTGTTATTATTCCCACCCAACAGTCCAAGGTTGAAGCAGGGTTCTTAATTCCTTTTACTCCATTACAGCTCTGCCAATTGTTTCATCCAATGAGGGAATCACCTAAGAAGACAGAACTACAGACACCCGTGAGGGTCTCTGGGACTTGGGGAGGTAGCGGGTTCTCGGGGCAGGCTTAGAGCTGCTTTTCCGGTCTCCCATAAAGGCACTGTTCTCCTGTGACTCTCAGAGAAGAGGGAGGGCTAGCTGAGTGAGACCTTTTGTGTCTTGCACGCTGGTGTAAAGGTCGCTATAACGCAACCACGCGACTGAGCCCGTGCCCAACAGAAGCGGCGCCCGGGATAGGCCTCGCACCCGGCTCCCGCTTTCTGCAGGTCACCAAGTGCAAGCCCCGCTTTGTGCCTGAATGCCAGAATCATTTTATGATTTAAAAAGATCGAGATCAATGGCTTCAGCAATTTCTGGGAAGCAGTAACTCAGCGAGCTGTGGAAGGTTCTCAATTTGCTGTCTCCAGCCTGGCCCCGTGGCGGGATTTATGCTGAATGGGCTCTGCGAGGCAAATCTATCCTGGGATGGGGCCCCGTCCAATCACCCCGCCCAGGAAATGCTGGCATACTGACATCACCCTCACTGTTGCCAAGTCTCCCTTGCTCTGAGGGGCACTCTCTCATTTCACATTAATTAGAAGGCCATTTTCCAAGCATTTCCATCCCATAATGAAGGGCTTTCTGCAGTGACTCGGTGAAATATTAAAACATCCGACTTGGAATCTTAAAAAAAATACATCTTGCCTGCTCAGTCTGTATATTGTATAACCCTTCATGCACCGGGGAGAAGGGGGCAGTGAGTTTAGCAGCGAGGAAACCTCATCCCAAGTGATGCTGCAGGGGCAAGGCGGGGTGGGGAGGGAGGATGACCACACACCACACAACTGCCATCACCAGTGACCACTGTGCTGTCTTCTGCCCCCACTCCTTCCATCTGACTCTGACACGGAGATGGGGGAGCAGGAGGGAGGAATGTACAAGTGGCTAGGGAATACAGAATGGGCCCTTCTAAGAGTCCAGAAATGGTAGGTCCTCGTGATAGGCAGGGATGTGGGGGCTCCCGGTGAGCTCCTTCTCTGAGTTTTCAGCCCCTGGTCTAGTCCCCTCCCACTCTGACACCGTGCCTGACCCCCAGGGGGCTTAAGTAAGAGTCATGTGGGCAGAGGCTGGACAAGCACACCCACGATGGTCTCGGAGAACTCTCACTCTTGGGATCCAGCCACCATCCAAAGAAGTTCAAGCTAGCCATATAGAGAGGCCATGTGGAGAGAGACCCCAGCCTCCCGGTTAACCCCGATT
Organism: Taxidea taxus jeffersonii; assembly: GCA_003697995.1. NCBI lineage: Eukaryota > Metazoa > Chordata > Mammalia > Carnivora > Mustelidae > Taxidea > Taxidea taxus. The sequence continues at coordinate 49,258 of RCUC01099621.1, read as the reverse complement.
AAAGAGCCAAACATGCGAAAGGAGCCCCCACAGACGTTCCAGTCCCAACTGCCACCTGACCTCAGCCGACTGAAATAGTCCAAGCAAGACCAGCAGAAGATACAGCCGGCAGAGCCCTAGACAATGTGGGGACTCATGAAAAAGAATAAAATTGGTTTCGTTCCAAGGCAACAAGTTACAGGGTACCGTATCACTCTGCAATGAAGAATGAAAACATCCCGTTATTCTCTAGTGGTCCCAAGGTCAAGTCCCCGCTTCTTGGTCCTCCCTGTTGAGAGCTTCCTGTAGGTCTCTCTTTTAGTTTCCCCCCACCTTCCATGGGCTCTCGCTTTTCACTAACCACCACTCTTCTCCTACTCTCTGGGACATTCCTCTCTCCTTCTCAGCAGAAGTCAGGTTTCTGTTAAACCACGGCATCTGGATTTCTCACACAGTAAATCTTGATGATCGGATGCTACACTCAGTCATGGCCCTTTGCTGTAATAACAAAGCCGAACTCTGGGGTTATGAGAATGTAAAAGAAAATCTCCAGTGTCCCGTCTTGTGTGACAGAGGATGTTATTTGTGGGAGGCGGTGTGTGGGTGCTGAGAATGAGACTCAAACTACCAAAGACTGTGAATTTTGCATATTTAGACGTGTGTGCGCGCGTGTGTGATTATATATAGTGGATATATATATAAAATGTATATATATCTAAAATATATATAGATAATTTCCTGGTTCATGCTATATCACAAAGTAAGCTAAGTATTGAAAAGCTGTTTTGCCATGTGGAAATCCTTGCTATAATGAATTAATAAGAGCACTGTGCAATCAACATATTAATTGTATGTAAATGGTGTTTTTTAAATGCTTTAAAACAGTTTATTCCCCTGAGCATTTTAAATAGGCCCCCTGGAAAGTTGTTTATGTAGTCATTTGCTTCGCAAACTTCTGTCTCCCAGAGGGTTTCTTCAACCCACCAAGGAACACTTGAGGAAACCTTGCTGTCCCCCTTCCTCTCCCTCTCGAGGTCACAGGAGTCAACATCCCGAGGGCTGGGGTCTGGGCTGAGCCAAAGTGATTTTGAAATTTGATTGCTGTTTGGTTTGCTTTTTTTAAGGTTTTACTTATTTGAGAGAGAGAGAGACAGAGACAAAGAATGAGCAGCGGGAAGGGCAGGGGGGGTGGGGGAGAGAGAGAGAGAGAGAGAGCAGCGAGGAGAAGCAGACTCCCTGCTGAGAAGGGAATTTTTTTTTCTCCAAGCAGGGCTCGATCTCAGGGTCCTGAGATCATGAACTGAGCTGAAAGCAGATGTTCAACCCAGGCAAACCAAATGGCTCGTTCCTCCTCTTGAATGTCTCTGTTCGTTCTGCCAATGAATGCTTATCCTGCATAAGATCTGGGTAAGGACAAAACATTGGTGACTCTCAGGGACAAAAGAGACTCTGTTCCCACATGAAGGACTGCTTACCCAGCCCTGCCATGGTCCCACCTTGGCGTAGAAGAAGAAAGTTGCTCGAGCCAGACACCTGACATGGTCCCAAGACAGCCATCAATGTTAAAATGCCACAAGTCACTCAGGACATTCCTCAAGGAAATTCAGGACCTTCCCATCAAGCTAAAACAATGAACCAGGAAACATCCAGCACTAGAAGAAAATGTTCAATAAAGACAATGCATGAGTTTAAGACAAGGAGAGAGCCATTGTTTTTGTTTTGTTTTATTTGGGGCTCCAAACAAACCAATTTCCAAATCTCCCATTTCCAAATGGACCCCACTTGCCAAGAACCTTGCCATTACGTAAAGTTTACAGTAAATAAGTCCTGATCTGAGGCAGGCCTGCTGTCCACCAAGAATTTTCCTACAAGCCCCCTGGAAGGATAATTCTCTTTATTCTCTTGAGATACATAAAATGCTGGTATAGAAGAACTGGGCAGAGCCATTCCAGGCAGCGTGCTTAGAATCAGCCTCTCTTACCTGGAACGTTCCAAGGGAGACCCTCAGAACATTATGCTAAGTCCTTCTTCCCCGTCTTCCTTTTCCCCCTTGGGATGACTCTACTTCTTTTCCCCAGGTTCCCAAGAAGCAGGAACATGAGGTATAAGGGGATAGTCAACGAAACCTCTGCACATGGTGACCTGGGGCCACCACTGCCGCCACGGTGGCCAAGGTGGCATTAGTAGGGGAACAAAGTAGGGGATTGGATATGGGAATACAGCACTCCTACAGGCTGGGGGTCTTGCTGGGGGGCCTCTGGGATAAATAGAAACCTGTCCTCTTGTGCTGGTGCCCATCACAGCTTGATGAGTTTCAAAACCCTATCTGGTCTCACCGTGGCCAGGCCAGTCTTCGTAACCATCAAATGCCGGCTTGCTTCATGCCCACACGTCCCCCAGCCTCCCAGTATGGCAGGGCATCACAGTTCTGGGGCTCCTAGGCTCCCTCAGGAGGGAGGAAGGGAGGGAGGAGGGAGAGAAAAGGAGTGAGGAAGGAGAGAGGGAGGGAAAGAGGGAGGGGGGAGGGAGGGAGGAAGGAAAGAAAAAGGATCAACCAATACTAAATGAGCAATTACCTTGTTACACACATACATATAAGCTCATTTAATGCTCTCAACAACATTATGAGGTTGATACTTTTATTTCATGCATTTTCAGGATACAGATAAGAGATCTGAGTCTCTCAAACTCCAGTGACTGGCCCAAGGGCACACAGCTAGGGAGTGAGGGTTCTGGAGCTCAAACCTACAAAAGGATCCGGGGCAGCCTCTAGGAAGTGAATTCTGTAATGCATCAGCTGGCCCATCTCCTCTAAGAACCAAGGCGGGTGGGGGGCAGGAAGACATTTTGAGCTGGCTTCTAAAATGGGTGCTCTTGGGACTGGAACTGACCTTGGGGTTCTGCCTGGCTCCAAAGGGAAATTCATCAAATGCGGGTGGGGCCAGCTTCCTACTCTCCATTTCCAGAAACCTTATGCAGTGATGAGCTGAGAATCGCTCTGGTTTTCCTTCCGGAGTTTGTATATTTGGGGAAGACACAAGAGCCATCTTGGCTCCCATTCCTCCCTGGCTGCCCCACGCCCAGGGCACAAAATTTTTGCAAAGACAAAGATGTGAAGAACACTTGGAAACGGGGACTAGAGGGGGGCCAAAGCTGAACACAAAACAATGAAATCCTGGGAGAGATATTCAGAACCTCCACAGAAGGAGTATTTGAGGGTAAAATCTCTCAAGTTCACCAAAAGGTCACCAACTGGCCACCTAAATACTTTTGGTCCAACCCAGTCTGGGGGCAACCTGTCTCCTCACTGACCAATCAGAAAGGAAGCAGCCTGGGGCAGGGTCCTGAACCCCTTCCCCACCGTACTTCTGTTAAACTTTCCGTTGCTGGATTGGGTGGGGGCATCCCCGAGAGCCATTAACTTGGGGTCTAAGAGCTGTTTACCGAGAAGTACAGAGGGATTTCCGTATTTTAACAACTGGAGGGGCCTTGCTGGAGCAGGCTTCTGGGGAGGCTCCCTCCCATAGGACCTCCTGGAGGAAAAGCAGGGACAGAGGACTGCTTTGTGAGGCAGCTTCTCCCAGGCATCCCCCGGAATGAGCCCACATGAACAAGAGTCCCTTCCTGAACTAGACCCCCATCTGCCCCCACCACCGCAGAAACACCATGGCCTGTAGGACTGGCACGAGGAGGTGCCCCCACCCCCACCCCTGCAGGGACAAGGGACACAGTGATCTGCTTCCACCGGGTTAAGCTTGCTCTGTCTCTCTCTTGTCTCTCTCTCTCTCTCTGGCCCAGTGCCTGGTCTGTGAGGCCAGTGTCAGTGAGCAGAAGGAGGAGGCCAAGGCCCCCACTGGCTATTCTGTGTGAAAAGCTAAGTGGCCTGGGGGGCTGGGAGGAAGACCTTGACGTCAGGAGCCCTAAGCCACCAGGCTGACAGCAGACAGCAAGGAAGGCCCATGGGAACAGCGCTTTATTGAGGGACATTTGTCTTCATTTGAGGCAGCCTACATCTCATCCTAAAGGCGTGCTCTGAGGCGAGAGCTCCCTGACCCCTCCCCAGACTGTCCCTGCACTGGACAAGCGTGGGCAGCTTTAAAAAGCGAGGCTTTTTAAAGACTGTCAGCGGCCCGGGGACAGACATCAAGGAAGAGTAGCAGGAAGCGCCCCGTATCACCCCAGAAGTGCTCCCAGCCCTTGCCTAGGGCAGGGTGGCCAACTCAGACTCAGCCCCCAAAACCTGGCTCCTCTTGAGCGGTGATTCTGGAAGTTCAAACCTCCTATTTGGCATAGTGATCAGAGATTCAGATAATCAGTTTCTTTAACCTATTGTTTTCCAGATGCAAACTAAAGAAACCAACCCTCAGAATCTTGTGGCTGGTAAGGAGGTCCGCGGACCCTCTGCCTTCTCTCCCAGAAAGAGGCTGGTGGAAAGGACTCTGCGAGTGGGCTTTTGAATCCGAAAATACCAGAGTGCAGGATTTCCGTGGGGTTTCTTGTTTTTTCTTTTTTCTTTGCAAAAGTTGGGATATTTAAAATGTTGAAAGGCCGTGAACTGTGCCCTAGCCGCTACCACGAATCTGTGGCGTTGTGAATAAATCATTTCGTCCCCGAGGGCCTCGTGTTTCCAAATATTAAAAAAAACAAAACAAAACAAAACAAAAAAAAACCCGCCTGATCATCAAAGGAGATGACCCGAAGCGCGGCCACCTAGGCGCGATGCTGACTCTAACAGCACCCCCCACCCAGGTTCTCAGGTTCCCTGCTCGGTGTAGCCTAGGGACGGCTCGAGACCCTGAGGGCCTGGGGGGACGGGGACGGGGGCGGCGACGGCGAGCGGGTGGGGGGGGGGTGGCTCGGCCCTGGGCACCCGACAGAGAGATTTAGGGAACCGCGGAGAGGGAGGCACTCGGCACCCCAGCTCCGGCACTTTGCAAAAGCACAGCGCTGCCGGACGAGGGCGGCTGGCGCCCGGCACCACCGGGGACCCGATGTCCCGGCCCAGTGGCGGGGGACGAGCGGCGTGGGACCCAGCGCCCGGCCCGGCTCCCGGGCGTGGCGCGGCCCTGCGCCCTGATCTCGCCGCCGCGGTGGCCGCGGCTCTGCAGGCGCGGGCGCCCGGGGCTCCCTCCCCTCCCCCCACGCCCTCCCCCCGCCCGCCAGCCCGCCCGCCGCCAGCGCCTTTGTCTGGCCCCGCGGCGCGCTCCGAGCCAGCAGGGCGGGTAATTGGCGGCCGGAGGAGGCGAACCGGCCCGCCCGGCCTCGGCTAATGAGCGGGCGGAGCCGCGGGCAGGGCGCGGCGCGGGGGAAGGGGCTTCCGTGACCCGGCCGTGGCGGGGACCGGCGCCCGGAGGGACGTCCCCCTCCCCCGCCCCCACGCGGTCCCCCGCGAGCGCCAATTACCCTGCGGCCGTGCCGGGGCCTCCGGCTGCCCCTAGGCCGCCCCCGCGTCCCCCGGAGGCGCGCCCGCACGGAAGGCGCGGGCGGGAGGGCTGCGACGGGCTGCTTCCTGGGGGCCTAGCCGCGCCGCGGGGGACCCCGGTGGCCCGGGCGATCCTGGGGCTGGGGCTGAGGCTGGGGCTAGGGGTGGGGGGAAGGGGATGCCCCCGGGACCCGTGGTCGGGGTGCTGTCCCGGAGAAGCCCGCGGGCGGCGGGGAAACTGCTCCCGCAGAGATGGTGATAAAATCCGCCTTGGTTTCTAAATTAATTATACTGAAGCCGCCGCGCTCGGCCGCACGGGCTGCGGCTGGCTTGGATGGTCGGCACCGAGGGGCGCCTCGGTCCCCGGCGGGAGGTGGGAGGGGGAAATCACGTGTCGCTGGCTCAGAGAAACACCCCCTCTCCAAGCCGGAGTGTGCTAGGAATGGCAGAGACCAGCTGGGCTTTGGACAGCCGGGAGAGGAGGTCAGGAACAGGGGACTTTGGGGGAACCAGCCCTCTACCCGCCCTGGAAAGCCAGCCATGCTGCCAACACCTGATCCAAGGCCCCCCACCTCCGCTCAGGGAGCCGGCCGCTTCCCGCAGTCCCGGTCCGGCTGTCAGGAATGGGATTCCCAGCACACTGGCCCCGGGGCCCACACTCAACGAGCTCTCTGGTCTCTGCTGGTCCACCCTGCGTCTCCACTCCGCGGGGTGGGCGCCATCGTGGGGCTCTTGAAATCACTTGACACTTCAGGTTAACCGGAGGTTTCATGAGAGCCTTTCAGATGTGGCTTCTCAGACTTGGAGGCCAAGACACTGCCTATGGAAGGGCTCGGGCCTTGGGAACTTGGGAATTGGAGGGGAACCCCACACTGGCCCCAGCACAGCCTTAGGAAACCACAAACAGCCCAGGACAGCCCCCGGGGGTGAGTCCCCCACCCCCTCCAAAGTCACTTGGCTTAAGGGGCCTGCCACCTCCCCCGGAAGAGAAGACATTGTTTTCCAAACACTCCCCACCTAGAAACTCCACCCCTTATACTCTTGGGTGCCAAGTTCCCTGACAGGGGCCATGCCCACAATGAGATTCCCCCTCTTTGGATTTACACTTTTATTGAGATATAACTTACATACCATGAATAGTACCCATCTGACATGCACACCTTGATTATTTTAACATGTGTATATGCTTGCATGATAACCTCAAGCGTTAAGATACAGAACATTTCCAGCAGCCTGGGACGTTCCCCCGCGCCCATTCTGAATCAGCATTTCCCAGTTATTCTCGCCTCCATCCCCACCAATTAGTTTTGCTGCCTGTTTTTATGAAAGATTCCTGCAGCAGGTGCTCTTTCGTGCATGGCTCCTTCCCTTACTGTCAGCCAGATCATCCGGACTGTTGCATGAAACAGAGGTTCACCCTTTGTAACTACTGAGTGGTATTCTGTCCAATGAACTTACCACAATTTATTCATCGGTTCGTTGATGGACACTTGGACTATCTCCAGCTTGGGGCTGTTGCTGTGAACATCCTTGTGCATGACTTTGGTGGATAGGAGGACCTGTTCCTCCTAAGTGAAATTGCTGGGTCATGGGTAGGCACAGGATTAAGTTTATTGCCAGACAGTTTTCCAAAGTAGTTGTACCCAGTTAGCTTTTGAAGCTGCAATCTGGGCACAGATGCTGTTCAAAGAATTGAATTAAATTCCAGAAATTCCATAATAGTGACAGCAGACATAAATTGGGCGCTTAGGATGTGCTAGGTACCACTCTAAGGGATTTGCATGTAATTAACATGTACTTACAGGCATTTATATGCAAACGTTCTCACAGTGCCTGATTTCATCCTTGAATGAGCACAGGATCTCAAGGGCTATGGTATGTTGATCTTTGTTTTGCCAACCCAGTGGCGATCCAGACACAATATTCTGTGTTTGGGGAATGAATCATCTCCATTTTACGGAAGAGGAAACTGAGTCCTAGCAAAGTGGTGACTTGCTGAAAGGGCTAGTGAATAGCACAGCCAAGCCCGCAACTTCTTTCCAGGCTCCTGGTCTTCCCAGCGTTCTTAGGAATCTAAGTTGTACTTCACTCAAAGACTCCTTTGATTTTCTCCTTCTGACATCTCAGGTTGACCCAGGCAGGCCTCCAGTGCCCCATGTCTTTGTGGACTCATGTCTTTTTCTTTTTCAGTTCTATTCTTGTGTAATGGACAGCCCTAAGACTTGGTAACTTAAAACAATATGTATTATTGTCTCTTGGGTTCTGGGAGCTGGCTAGACTCAGCTAGAAGGTTCCCACTGGGATCTCTCACGCGGTTGCAACCGTAGTCATCTGTGGCATCGACTGAGCTAGAAATCCAAGATGGCGCACACCCATGGCTGGTGGTCGATGCTGGCTGTCAGCCAGCAGCTCAGCTGGGGCTGTCATCTGGAGCATCTCCATGTGGGCGGCTGGGCTCTGAGACGGGTGTCCCAAGAGCAAGTGTCTCAAGAGGTGGCAAGAGGAAGCCACCAGGCCAATGAAGGGCTACGCCTAGAATGGACACAAATTCACTTCCAGCATGTTGAATTGATCAAAGAAATGTATCACAGGGTATTTTCAGAGTCAAAGGAATGGAGACAAATTTGGTGGATGAGTAGCCGGTCACATGGCGGAAGACCGTGTGGGAATGACAGCCACATTTGTTAACCGTCTCTGCAAAGAATACACCTTCCTTGTCTCCTTACCTTGCTTTGCAGCTGTAGGCCCAAGAAGGCCAGAAACACCCCTCCACTTCTTTGGTTCTTGAAGCTTCAAGGTTCCCAGGACTCCTTCCATTTCGGGTCAAAAACCACCGGACACTTGACATGCCCCAGCTGTGCCCACACCACCTCATGCCCCGGGACGGTCCAGCACTCCGTAGAGTGGGCAGCCACTCTGGGTCCCGGCTCACACACAATCAGTTCTCTCCAAGTCCTGAGAACAGTCACCCCTTGGAATGTCCCGACATACACCTTGCCATCATATCTCCCCAGCCCCAGCCGCCACCTGTCCAGGCCTTCCTATCCAGACAATCGTCTCTTCTCAGACAAACACAGAGGCCGCTGAGACCTGGGACCAAACCAGCATTTTCCTAGGGCCATCTAAGGCGCTGGCAGCAGGAGAGGGGCCCTCTCCTCCAATGCATTTCTCATTGGAAAGAGCAAATGGTCTCTCCAGCTAGAAGACTTGGGTTGGAATCCCTGCTCTGCTACTGAGGGGCTGTGTGGTCTTGGGCAAGTGGTCAGACCTCTCTGTGACTTGGTGTCCACAGCTACAGAATGGATGCCATTATTGGACCCAGCTCAGAGGGCTGGTATGGCGATCAAACCCAGTAACAAGATATAAGCATGTGGTAGAGACTCCCAGAACCAAGACTTCCTTTCTCAGCCTTCGAAGCCGATTTTTTTAAAAATAAACTTTTTCCATGCGATTCGTTTTTCTGTTGGGAGAATTCTCACCCTGCACACGCCCATGTAATGAGCACCCAGATCAAGACATTATCAGCACCCCAGAAGTCCCTGCCCCCAGACTTGTAACACCCCAAATTAATATCTGGCCTCATCTACGGCAGGCACAATTGGCAAGCAAGATAGTCATCTATCTGGTGTGATTTGAAAAGAGCCAGCAAATCCATCTCCCACTGTGCCTAAATTTCCCCCATTATGGAGGCATTCTTTTGTGTTAAGCATTGCTCCCACCCACAGTTCTCTTTTAAAATGTAAATCCATCTGTGTTGGGGTAACAGCAATTCCCTAGTCCCATAGGAAAAAACATCTGGTCAACCTTTGCAAATCGGCTATCAAGACCCATAGAACCTCCTTAACCAGCAAAGAAATGCCCGAAAGGGGGAAGTGCGGATTGAGGAAGACAAACTGTACCTGCTTCATCATTTTGTCCAAGGCTGCTTCACACTTTTAGCCTGGGTTTTTGTTTTTTGGGTTTTTTTGTTTGTTTGCTTTTTAGGGTTTTTTTTAAGCATATTTTAAAATGTGGTCCCCCACCATGCCCCTGTGGCCATGAACCACACAGCAATGCCATCAAGCCACCCAATACAGAGAAAAGGAGCATGGTGACAAAAATGAATTCTATGGGTCGGCTGGGGTGCCACCTCACCCTCCCAGTATACCTTCTCTAAGCCAGGCCTAGGAGAGCTTCTGGTGTTATGACGTCATCAGATGTCAGGCCTTTGACAAATGAGTCCGGCCCGCAGCTGGAGCCTTTGATAAGCCATTTGCAGGCGTCTGGGAGACATCCTCGCTGGTCTTGGGAATGCATCCTAGCCCCATCTCAAATTCACATCTTTTCATGTTTTGTTTTGTTTTGTTTTTTTCCAAAGCATGCCATGCATCTGTGAAGATTCATGGTCTAAAATATTTTTTTTCTTTTTTTCTGACATTTCACCTTTTCTCTTTATTTTATTTTATTTTTTTAAGGAAAAGAAAATATTCACTCCAAGGTTCATTTAGTTTCTGGGTAATAACTGTCAGATATTAACGGATAGACCCATACATCCAGCATAAAATAATAGAATTTGTTGAGTGCATTAGACATCCAATAATGGGCACGGCGGATGGTGTTGTAGAGCTGAAGAAAGGCTCTTCTTAGTAAAAGAGAATGCATGCTATGAAAAACAAAATACAAAGGACATTTGTCAAAATGCCTTCTGAGTACCTGGAATATTTGTTTCTTGACTCTCTCTCTCCTATACACCTTCTCCTCATTCAGTGAGCCTTGAATCAGCCTCATCCCCTCCAGGAAGCTTTGCCCCGGCCCCTCTTCTCTACCCCCTGCCTCACACCCTGTCCCGGTAGCATCATGTGCTTGTTCCTGCCCAGGCACTCATCGTCATACAGCATTTATTACATAAACCACACCTTTGTCCTCTGCAAACCCTGAGCTCCTTGACCATGGGGCTGTGTCCTCTCCCTGTGTGCTCCCAGCGTCTGAGACTCAGTCTAGCAGATGGTGCCCATGCCCACCCATGTCCCTGGTCCTAACCACTTCAGGGCAAATCTCTCCACTTCCAATGAGCGGCATCGCAGCTCTGCCCTAATGTTTCCTCTGGCCCCTGGAACCCACTTTGCTGCTCCTGCGGCAGGCTGGAAGAGCTAGGGAGTTACCACCTTGCCCGACAGCCTTCGGAGGATGCCGGAACGGAGATGGCATACTCTCGCCCCTCCGAGGATGGGAAAACTGAGGCTTATGTTTAACATTGATCTCAAAAGATCCCCAGTGATATTAAATCCCAGTCACCCACGGTGGTAATAAGCTTGATAACACGCTCTTCACGGCCCGTGCGCCTTTTCTCTTCTCTGCCTCACTTGCCCGCTCCCCTACTGAAGCTTCCCAGAATCACCAACCCCCAAATAAATTTCTTACGTTCAAACCCCTGTTCCGGGGTCAGCTTCTGAAGCGCGTACTAGATGTGCAATAAGTCATCTCCCAATGAACGAAGAAACAAATGATGGAATTTTTATAGCCCAAATATTAAAAGGTGCTCTCTAGGGCTAGATCTTCTATAGGGTCTGTATTATCCATTTTAAGTGACCGTATTGAGTCAAAGTCAGTCTCCTGGAAAAGTTCACCTTTGCTTTGGGCCAGATAAGCATCTAAGGCCAAGTGCCAAGGAACTAGGAAAATTCGTAGTGTGTGGTAGAAGCCATGCATATCTGGTTTTGATCTGGGTCCACTGGCCACCATGGTTCCTCCTTTTCCTTCTTCTGTGATCTGTCACATGGCAGCTGCCACTGAGCTGTGGGGTTCTATTTAAGTGAGAAGCTGCCAACCTGTGTGCGTTATCCCTTTCCCCCAGGGGTGGCAGGGGGCAGTCGGCAGCAGCTGTTGTCCCTCGGTCCCTTTGGCTAACACCAGGGGCCAGGAAATAAGGAGACAAGTGAAGGTGGTGTTGAGACCCACTGTTTGATTTCACTGATTGCCCTTTTCCTCAATGATTATCTGTCCATTAGACTCGAGCCTGGTTCTAAAAGACGATTTCCTGCCCAGCCTGGTGTTTCTGCCACTGACATGGTTCAAAGGGCTTTTTCTGGAGGTACTCAAGCTTATGGGAGACAAAGCTGAGCACGGACGTTCTTTCTACTTCAAAAATTCTTTGAAAATTGTAGAACATCCCGGTTTTTGATAAACTAACTCTATTTGCCATTCTCATCTCCCTGTGTTTCCTGACGGGATTTCAGAATTGAGATTTTTTTCTTTTTTTAGGCCTTTCTGTAAGCAAAAGAAGCTGGATACCCAGTTGGCCCACAGGTGGGAAAGGGACCCCACAAAATTAGCTCATGCATATTGAGAATTAGGGTGTGCTAAGAGCTCTGCGTACATTACCTCTTTAACCTTCACCTGACCCACAGGACATCGGGCCCTAGGACTGGGTTGTTGGGGGACTGCCGGCTCCCCCTGGGATGCCCCAAGGAAGACAGAGACAGTAGACAACGCCAACAAAAGAAATAGAAATCACAAAATTGAAAAAGAGAAGTGTGATATGCTGTGAGAGGGCAGAACCTCGCAGAGAAGAAAATTCCATAGACGACGAGGGCAATGTTTTAAAATCTTGTGGATTACTCAAAAGCAACAGCCGCAACAAAAGGCCCCATGTTCAAAGGGCTGTCTCCAGGTTTGAGAAAGAAACAGACATTTAACAAATGACCTTCCTTCAGGGAAGTCCCTGCTCTTATACCATGTGTTCGGGTGCTTTTGCCCAACCACAGGAAAGGGGAATTGCCTTGAAGGAGAAACCCTCCCTGGAACTGGTGTCACCCCCAAAGCAATGGTGCCCCCAGGAGAACGTTCCCGGAAAACTCTTGTATCCCAAGGGAGGAAGGCCAGTTATCTGAGAGAATGGCTCTTGAACTCATAAAAGTTCAAGCCACTTCTTTTACGACTGTTCACAGCAGCGTATTGCCAAGTGTGGCGGGTAGAATAATGCCCCCCCCCAAGATGTCCTCATCCTGATCCCCAGAACCTGTGAATATGTTACCTCCTACGGCAGGTGGGATTAAGTAAATCACCTTGAGATGGGGAGATTATTCTGGATCACATGGTGGGCTCCATGTAATCACAAGAGTCCTCAAAAGGAAAAGAGGGAGGCAGGTGGGGAGATCAGGAGCCTGCCATTGCTGGCTTTGAGGATTGAGAAAAGAAGCCATGAGATAAGGAATGTGGGAAACTTCTAGAAAGTGGAAAATGCAAGGAAGTGGATTCTTCCCTAAACCCCCAGAAGGGAACAGAGCCCTGCCAATACCTGGATGGTAGCCCAGTGAGACTCATTTCAGACTTCTAACCTTCAGAATTGTAAGAGAACAACGTTGTGGTGTTTTAAGTCTCTACATTTAGGGTAGCCTGTTACTGTAGCAACTCGATGCCAACACACCAAGTCCCCTGGGGGCTCCCACGCTGCTAGGCTACTTGGGTACCCCATGAGTGCCGTGAGGACAGGGTAACCTCACAGTACCCCTTTGAGAGGTTCCAGGAAACACCGCAGAGTCTAAGAAGATTCCTATCCCCCACATCCCCCTGGGAACCAAACGCCACAGGAATTAACAGTGTCCTTGCAAGGATTTTCTGCGTTAACTAAAAACTCTTCCTCAGCTGTTTCTTATCATCCTCACATGGCTTTAATCGCATCCAGAATCATAAACCAGTGGTTCCCAAACCTGGCTGGGCCTCAGAATTACTTGCGAGCACTCGCTAAAGAAGCCCGGGGATGTCCCATCTCTGCCCTCAGCTGCTTGGTCCCAGGCCCCTTACTTCAGAATCTCTGAGTGTGAGGGCTGGGAGTCTGTGGTTTTTGGTTTTGTTTTGTTTTGTTTTTTTAAAGATTTTAGTTATTTATTTGACAGACAGAGATCACAAGTAGGCAGAGAGGCAGGCAGAGAGAGAGGAGGAAGCAGGCTCCCTGCTGAACAGAGAGCCCAATACGGGGCTCGATCCCAGGACCCTGGGATCATGACCTGAGCCGAAGGCAGAGGCTTTAACCCACTGAGCCACCGAGGGGCCCCTTTGTTTTGTTTTTTAAGTAGGTTCCATGCCCCACGTTGGGTTCAAACTCCCAACCCCAAGATCAAGAGTCACATACTCTACCGACTGAGTCAGCGAGGTCCCCGCAGGACTCTGAGTTTTTAGCAAGCATCTCCAGGAGATTCTGGCACCTCTCTATGCACTGGGATAAAGGAAACCTGTCCTAAATTGCTTGGCTTTCAGAGCCTCACGAGATGTCTCAACTAGCTAAGACACTTGGGTCTCAAAACCCTCACGGGAGCTGTGTTAATGAAAGAGTTTTGCCAAGAGAATGGAAATTCACAACCTGAGTGGCTTTCATCTAGATGGTCTCTAGTTGAAGGTTGGACCCAGAGAAGAAAGTCAACCACATCAGCAAAGGCCCCTGTTTCCAGGCTCTGGTTCCACCACATTTCATGGAGCCCTGGCCTTAGCCCCGGTGTCCCACTGCTCCAAGACCTCCACTAACAGAACAGTATACCCAACATGGCGGACACTACCCGTTGACTGCTCAACACCCTGCCGTCCCCGAGTCCCTCCTAACAGAAGTTTGTGTTGGCTGGCAGGCAGCAAGGGAACAGGAAAGGTGGTTCTCTGCCCCGGGCTCAGAGGACAGTTGTCCTACTCCATACATGGGAATCCCAATCCTCTTGGCTAGTGATTGGGGAAGAAATGATCCCATGACCCAATTCCAAATAAGAGGGCCTAATTGGAACTCTGCTGGGCACTTCCTGATATAGGAGAAAGTGTTTCAGGAAGGTTTCTTTTTTACTCACTCTGTTCTGTCCTACTCGGGACACTATTATGTGGGGACATAAAACTTGGTGCTGTAACTGCCATCTTGTGACCATGAGGTGACAGATTTAAGGGTTGAAAGAAACATGTTAAAGATTGCAGAGCAGAAAAAAGAAGAAGTGCAGCCCTTGATAAAATTATTGGACAGCTACAATAGCCAAGTTATGGAAAGAACCTAGATGTCCATCAACAGATGAATGGATAAAGAAGATGTGGTATATATATACAATGGAATACTATGCAGCCATCAAAAGAAATGAAATCTTGCCATTTGCGACGACATGGATGGAATTAGAGGGTATTATGCTTAGCGAAATAAGTCAATCGGAGAAAGACAACTGTCATATGATCTCCCTGATATGAGGAAGTGGAGATTCAACGGGGGTGGGGGTTAAGGGGGTAGGAAAAGAATAAATGAAACAAGATGGGATCGGGAAGGAGACAAACCAAAAGAGACTCTTAATGTCATAAAACAAACTGAGGGGGTGGGGGGGAGAGGTGTTGGGAGAGGGCGGTGGGGTTACATTATATGTTTAAATAAAAATATAAATAAATAAATAAATAAATATCCCTTTAAAAAAATTATTGGACAGCTTGACCAACCTTGTAAACATCCAGCTCCATACTTCTTGGCACGAGGGATTAAAGGAAAGTCTTCGTTGCCTTGGCCATCACTAGATAGCCATTCTATATGGCAGTTTTTAAACGTGCCCCCCACCCCCATTTTTTAACATCCCCTCCATCAAGAGGTGGGTCTGTGTCTCCTCCTCTTGAATCTGGGCTCTGGGACTATTTGATCCATGGGATATGGTGGAAATCTGCACCCATTTCTAGGCCCAGATTTTAAGAAACAGGCCATAGTCTCCTTCCTGTCTCTGATATCTGCCCTTAGAAGCCAGACTGGAAGCTGTGGGGGAACTCTGAGCAGTCTGTAGAGAGGCCCACATGGGTGGGAAATGAGGGCCTGGGTCCCCAGCCTGGCTGTGCTCCCCACTGGCAGCCAGCACCAACTTGCCAGCCATTTAAGGGAGCCATCTTGAAAGTGGCCCAACCGTTCCCCAACTGAGCAGCGCCAGCTATTGCCACATGGAACAGAGATGAGCCTTCCCCACCAAGGTCGGTTTGAGTTACGGATTTCTAAGATAAATACATGATCATTACTAGTTTAGGCCACCAAGGTTTGGGGTGTTTTATTGTACACATCAGTAGGTTTGGGGAACAGTCTTTCACTTGCAGCCAAACTAGCAGAGCCATCCTGTGGACCAGAGGTCTGCAAACTTTTATCTGTAAAGGATCATATAGTAATTATTTGGGGCTTTGCAGGCCATATGGCTTTTGTTCGAACTGCTTAACTCCGCCATCTTCGCGTAACAGCAGCCTTGGATGGTCAGTAAAGGAATGGGTGTGGCCAGGTTCCAATAATCCTTAATTGGTAAAAACAGATGACAAACAGGATTTGGCCATTGGGCCACAGTTTGCTAACTTCTGCTGTAGATCAAGGCTACACATTCTGCCTGCCCCCAAGCCTGACTCCTTCTGTCAGTCTTTGTCCTGGTCCTCATGTCATCCAAGAAGAGATCACTGCACCTATTTCCCTCATCCATCATGATGTTTTCACCAGCCAGCGGGGAAGTTGAAAACACTCAACTCTCTACTGTGCATTGAACCTGGGGCCTGACCAAAAAACCTTCCAAAAGCCTGTGGTTTCTCCCTGGGAGCCCAGACATCAAAACCATAAAGAGTCTTCCCCAGGCAAATCGTTACCCCCACTTGACACTCTATTTAATGGAAAGCCTTTCCCAGAAATAAGTATATTAAAATAAGCTTTGCATTTTTTACATTAACTGAAATTTGATGCAAATTGATAATAAATTACCTTCCCCCTACTCATTCATTTGGGAATCACATAAACTAGTTTACAGTTATGTATTATTACATTTCACATTAATATAGCCATAGGAAGCTAGGCTTTGGAGAAATTCACTTCCCAGCAAACCATCAGAAATCGAGGAGGTAAAAGTGGGATCGGGTGGGATAGCTGACTGTCCTAATGTGCTAGGCACTCAGAGTTGTGAAAAGTAAGGCATCAGTGCACTGCTCGAGGCCCAACTAATTCATCAAGTGATCACCGTTTCTCCTATTTATCTGGCATAATTTTTCCCACTTTGGGATCCTACAGCCTGCCTGTCTGCCTGCCTGCCTTCCATCTTTCCTTCCTTTCTTCCTTCCATTAACTTCTACATGAGTATGTTGGAGATCATCAGCAATGTACTACTTTGGGATAGCAATAACTACATTAGAGAATGAACTGGGTTTACTCTCCAATGGAGGTAAGACAGCTAGACAAAGGTCCAAATTGACCAAAGACATTCACGGTAGAATTTCTTATAGACCTTTGCATCTAAAATCTAAGTTCAGTGCAGACTTCCATTTAAAGAGGGTGGGCTGAACACACAGATTTGCCTTCTTCCTTTGAAGCATCACTAAACAACAAAAAATGTAATTTTAGAAGACAGGCCCGCAGGGGCAGAGAAAAATAGGAGAAGTGTCAAAGTGCCGCATTTTAGAAACAATTGAATGCGTAGTAACTAACTGAGCAGACTCAAGAAAGTAACCACCAAGCAAGCAGTGGGGTGAGGGAGAGCCTAGAAACTCAAGTGCATCATAAATTTGTCCAAATATCCAGAAATGGGTGACAGTAGATGGCTCTAGAAGTAGAAGTAAGAATGAAGCTGAAGACAGAGTGGGTTGGAAAGTCTGTTTAGAAGATCACTCCAGGTTCCCCCCCTTAACTTTCTACAGATAGGATCCTGATGTTCCCATGGGATGGGAACATAAAAATGAAGATCTCTTGGCAGGGGGTTATCAGGTAGAGTTGAGCTGAAGGTCTGATACCATCTGGAAAAGGGGGTAAGTCAAGTCAATGTTCTAAATATCAAGGATAACCGTTCTTTTCCTCACTAGCTTTCAGAATGATGGCAGGCAAACTTGTCCACCCACCTAGGTTAGGAAACTGGAGTGTCTTACTCTGAGGGTTGTGGCCAGCCCAAGAAGAAAGGTCTGAGATCTACTCTTAAACATAAACCAATAGCCAAGGGTCAGAAGACACTTGCAGGAAGTTTCTAACTTGAAAGAGCCAATCAATAAAAACCTTGGCAGAAAAAAACCACAATGCATTGTGGGGTGTGGGGAAGGGTCTTGGAAAAAAAAAAGCATTGCAAATATTGTCAGAGAAATAATATGGTACTAACAGCTAAAATTTATTGAGTGTTTCCTGTATATAGATACCATTCTAACCTCTTCACATTAATGAATTCATTTAATCCTTGCAATAGCCCTGTAACGTAGGTATAATTATTATTCCCATTTTAAAGATGAGAAAAATGAGGCCCAAAGAGATTAAGGACATTGCCTAAGTTTATACAATGAGTAGGTTGGATCTAAACCCCAGCAATCTGGTTCAGTCTGCACTCTAGCTGCCTTATAATTTTGTATCCCTGAAGAAAAACCAGGATGGTATTAAACAGGAATATTTGGAAAACCCAAAAACAAAACAAAAAGCTCTTGAGCATTAAAAATTCTATAGAAGAAATTAAAAAGTCAATAGGACTGTTGGAAGATGAATGAGAAGTTTCCCAAAGGCAGCACAGGATGGAAATTAGGAGAAAAGCCATAAGAAAGCTAAAGAACTCACCCAGGAGGTCCAGCATCTGAATAATAGCCTTCCTAGAAAAAAAGGAGCAAAAATGAAGGGGATGATATCTTTAAAGAAAAAGAAATCAGGAAAATTTCTTAGAACCGAGAAATATAAATTTCCAGATGGAAAGGGGCTCCTAAGTTTCCGACCCAATGGAAATGAATCTACACAAAGGCACACACCATTGTTAACCTTTAGAACTTAGAACAAAGAGAAGACCCAAAGGCTTCCAAAGAAAAAAAGCCTGACTGCATTAAAAATTGAGGAATCACAATTATACAGGAGTTCTCAACAGTGACCGGAAGCTAAAAGATGATGGAGAAATGCCTTCCAAATGGTAAGAGTAAATGATTTCCTACTCAGTTCCTATACTCAGAAAAAAAAAATATGAAAACTAAACATGAGAAAAGTACAAAGACATTTACAACCACGAATAAAAACATGTATTTTGTGCACCCTTTCTCAGGAAGCTACTGGAGAATGTGCTCCACCAAAGGAGTAAACCAGGAAAAAGACATGGGGTCTAGGAAATAGGAAATCTACTATAGAGGGGAAAAGAAAGGATCCCGGGAGGATGGTAAAGAGAAATTCAGGAAGACAGTTGTAAAACAAGAGTTCAGGGGAAAATCAGTCCGGGCTAGAGGAAAACAGAAGATTCCAAAAGTGCTGTCTCTAAGAAGATAGAATTGATGGAATATTTTATGTGCTTGATTATGCTAAGAGGAGATTTAGACAGCGAGCAGAGATTTGTGGGTTAAATGTCATAGCTATCTATTGCTGTTTAACAAACCATTCAAAAGTTTGTGGCTTAAAACAACCACATTGGTCACAACTCTGTGGATCAATAACTTGGGCTGGGCACATCTGGATGATTCCTCTGGTCTTGCCTATGGTCATTTACCCAGGGGCAGTCATCTGGTAGATTAGTTGACGCTGGGATGGTCCAAGATGGCGCCACTCGTGAGTCTGGCAGTTGCCAGGCTATTGACTGGGAAGTCTCTGTTTTCTTCCATGTGGCCTCATCAGCAGGATCACTCACACTCCCTCACATCCTGGCCTCAAGTTTCAAACTGCATCATATTTGCTAATGTCTGCACCCCCCTACCCCCCCATGTCCCAGGTGTGATCCACAAACCTGTGAATGTCACCTTATCTGGCAGTAAGGACTTTACAGATATGATTAAATTAAGGATCTTGTACAGGCATTTCACCATTTAAAATACATGCATGTTGGGGCTCAGTGGGTTAAAGCCTCTGCCTTTGGCTCAGGTCATGATCCCAGAGTCCTGGAATCAAGCCCCAAGTCCGGCTCTCTGCTCAGCAGGGAACCTGCTTCCCTTCCTCTCTCTCTGCCTGCTTCTCTGCCTGCTTATGATTTCTGTCTGTCAAATAAATAAATAAATAAATAAAATCTTAAAAAAAGACTATAAAATACATGCATGTATAGTATGACGAAAAGAGAAACCAGTATTTTCAAAGGAAGGGGCACTATTTCTCCTATATAGCAACACAACCTCTCATGGACAATCCGAAGCCAGTACTAAAAGCTGTTTTCCCCTCACTAATAAACAAGTAAAAATCAACTTAAGAGGCAACGTTTTATACAAAACATGTAGATAAACCAAAGGGCCTCAAATAGAAATGAAGACTCTTGGGGTGCCTGGGTGGCTCATTGGGTTAAGCGTCTGCCTTCTGCTCAGGTCACGATCCTAGGGTCCTGGGATTGAGCCTTGCATTGGGCTCCCTGCTCCACAGGGCCCCTGTTTCTCCTTCTGCTTGCCTCTCGCTCTGCCTGCTGCTCCCCCTGCTTGTACTCTCTCTCTCTCTCTCTCTCTCTCTCTCCCTCTCTCTCTCTCTCTCTCTCTTTCTCTCTGACAAATAAATAAATAAAATCTTTAAAAAAAAAAGAAAGAAAAGAAATGAAGATTCCAAGCTACATAGCCTGCAGGCTGATGAAAGGCCACTGTAATGCTGATAGTTATAAAGGTAATTTATACCCAGAACATTCCCACCCATGTGAGAGAATGACCCTCCATTTTACTACATGTTGTATTAATGTCAATCAATATATGTTTGAGGGCTTTATACATTATGGATAATAATGTTGGAGCTTTGCAAACCATTCCTCTTGGGGGAGCTACACGAAATTCTATAGGAGAGAAGAAAGGAAAACAACCGAGCTCTGAATGGCCAAGCTCGATTTGGGTTCAGCGGACATTAATCAGCTCAAATGTGCAAATGAGACCAGAAGCCAGTCTGCTCCTAGGCTGAAAATCGGAAATACTATGGGGGTGAAGTCATCTGAAATGGGAAAACATTCCAGAATGTTCTGGAATGAGGCTTCATGGATAAGGGTCTTACTCCTGGATCATGATGCTGTGTGGAGGAAAGACAGCCATGCAGCCATGCAGACGGGCTGGGAGACTTTGGCCAAGTCACTTTGAGTCACTTTCCACCTCAGTGGTTGCCTTTAAAGTTGGACACACTTGTTAATTAACTTAATGGAGAGAACCCTTTCACAATGTTTCTATCAAATCATCATACTGTGCCCTTGAAATATCTTACAGTCTTGTATGCCCATTATACCTCTATAAAGATGAACAATAAAATAATAATAATAATAAAGTAAAACAGGACACGCTAAATCACCTGTCCTTAGAGTTGTTGTGAGGCTTAGAAAAATCTATACTATATATTTACTTTGGAAAACGTCTTTCTTTTTTTTAATTTAAATTCAAATTAGTTAACACACAGTGCTTTATTAGTTTCAGGTGACACTTTCTATTTCCCCTTGTGGTAAACTAGATTATGGGAACCAGTTCATCCCCTTCCCCTAAATCCACAGCCTTTGTCTTATAAATTCGCAGTTCATTCTACTTCCCCTAACTTGACCCTGGGCTCGGCCACATGACTTGCTTTGGTCAAAGGACTCTAGCTGGAAATAACGTTGTGTCCATTCTGAGCTTAGACCTTCAGATGTCTCGCTTGTTTCTGCTTGCTTTCTTGCCTCTGCTCTTGCCACTGGAAGAACATGCTCCCAGATCTTCCAAGGTCCAAGAAGCATGTAGAGTAAATCTGGATCCAATTTGCAGCTTAGAGTTCAGCCCATCTGATCCAGTCTAAATGAACAGAGCGACCCCAGCCAACTCACATACGGAAAAGAAATAAACGCTTATGATCGTGTCACTGAGATTGCGTGCCTTCTTCTTACACAGCAAGAGCTCACTGATGCATTTGACTAAGCCAAGAGACTATAAGGACAAGCAAACCAGGAGCTGGAAGGGAAGGCGGGCAGGCAGCTCACCTGTATAGGCAGCAACCATCCAGAAACCACATAGAGTGATAGGACCTTAGAATAAAGAGATGCTGTGTGTTGAGAAGCTCAGAGACTCTTACTAGAATTCTTGAGATAGGGAATTCTTTATTCAGAAGCAGAGAGTTTTATGCCTTTTAAAATATTTATATTTTAGGATATCTTTTTTACTTCCTTAGCCTTTGTTGCAGTCTGCCCACTTGGCCAATGGGGAAAGAGAAAGATCTGTGTCCACAGTCAGGCTGCAGAAAAAGAGGGATGGTGAACTCTTGGGGTCTAGGCACCACCATGGAAACACGTATAAACACCGCTGGGGAAAAGGCAGAAATTTGGGGAAAGGAAATCAGGCAATCCAGGTGGGTCTGCTTGCCTACAGTTGTCTCTCCTCTGAGGTCTTCTTTCCTGCTTTGGAAGGAGTGTGGAACACTAAGCCCTGTGTTAAGTTTAAGCATGTAATTCCAGTATGCAACCACAATTTACCTGGGTTTGAACTGAAGGTGTAATTTCAAGTTGTTCCTCTAGACCCTGAACACTCTGAGTGCAAGAACGTCTTATTCTTTTGTGCATCTCCTGTGGTTTCCTCAGAATCTGGCCCATGTTACATGGATGGATGGATGGATGGATGGATGAAAGGAAGGAAGGTTGGTTAAATGCATGGATGGATGGATGGATGGATGGACAAATGCACGGGGAACAGGAGGATAAATCTTCACTTCTTGGAATTTGTGCAAGTATAAACCTATAGAGAATACAGGCATTTTTGCTTGGAGATAATCCTATTGAATAAGGACTTCACATAAAATTCTTTAAATCACTTCATATATTGTAAGCACTCAAATATGTTTATCGTCATTGCTATCATTTAGTAGTATTTCCAAAGATCCTTCCCTATCTGGAAACTAACAGAAGTCATTTAAAACAAGTTCTCTGCCATCTGGGAACTTACTGTGCTCATGCAGTCTGTAAATTACAACAGTATTCATTTGTACCTTTGGTTATATATCAGTTTCAGTCTCGTTCATTTCTGTTTTTTGTAACCTAATGCTAAGACGTCCATTGGCCCAGGCATGTTACAACTGAGGGCCGGGTGAACCGCATGATTTTAGAAAATAGCATCTCTGCCCCACAATGACAGAGGACACTGGAGCCCCCAGCCCGCTCACGTGCTCTCAGATCGGAGCCCCCAGTCACCTGGAGGATGAAGCTGCTGGAAAACTCCCTCACTGAGCACATCCTCAAAGACCAGGACCAGAGTGCGTTTTCCCAAACACCAGTTGCCTCTGAATATCACCTCTTTCTGGCACACCCCTCACCTGTCTTATGCCCACGACTTGCCTCACCACCCAGATCCCACTTCCAGGTTCTGGACACCCCGCCTGGCCAGTGAGCCTCCTGTCTGTCACCTGCCCTCCTCCACCCTACTTTTCCCACTCAGTCCTCATCCCAAGGCAGCCTCCATCTCCCCGGCCCAGGACTCCTCCAGCAAATGGAATTTTCGGGAACTACTGATGGCAGCATGGCTCATGGGGCTGCAAAGAGGACCTGCGGATGTCCGTTCATCGATTTCGATTTGCTGTGTGGTCATTTCCTGGGCTCCCACGGGCCCACGCGCTTCGAGTCTTCTCTGCGGCGCTGCCGGGAGGAGCACCGAGGTCTGGGGCAAGGCTGGGCCTTCCTTGCAGGGTGCAAGCCAGAGCTGCACGGACAGCAGCTTCCATCTGTGGGCCAGGCCTGAGCAAATGGGAAAACATTTTCAAGCCGCAGGCTTCTCCTGAATTAAATATTTACTCATTTCATGCCTCTCCCTCTGTCCACGGAGAATCCAGCTCAAACTAAATAACAAAGGAGGTCAGGCTTGTGATCCGCACAAAAATACTTACCCTGCAATTATAGGAATATTGGGCCTTACAATTAATGCCAGGTCTGTGGAACTTGGAGAAGGCCCAAAGAAAAGCCGCAGAAATGATGAAGGGGCAAAAAGACAAAGCTGGTGGGGAAAGCCGGAGAGGTGGGGCCCGTTTGGAATGGAAAGGACCTTGAAGGTGCCTTAATCATTGCACTCGCTGGGCTCCCCACTAGTCCGGCCACCACTGCTGTTCAGAATTTTTGATCTCAGTCGCCTATCAGTGGGAACATATCGCACACGCATTCTGCAGCTGGGTTCAGATGGCTGTGTTTTCTTTTCTGCCATGTCCCGGCATGATCTTCGTGATGAAGCAGGCGCAGAAATAGAATGTATTAAAGAGGGAGACAAACACAAATTTCACCAGGAGCACCGAACAGTCCTTGTCACATAGCGGTGGGCCACCTCATAATCACATCCATTTTGGAGTCTGCTGTCTGGACCGAAAATGTGTCCAGGCACAAGGCCATCATGGAGGCAGGGACCTTGCACCATCTTTCTTGTCCAGAAGGGTGAGTGGTTTAGACCAAGGTCTCCCAGAAGCACATTCTGAGGCGAGGAGTCATGAGCAAGCGACTGATTAAGGACCCTCATTCCCAGGGGAGATCAGACAGAGAGGGAGCGGGGAACACAAGACAGGGAAGGGAGATGCCCAGAAGATGTGACTTCTGGCAAGGCTCTCGGCCGAGGATGGGTCAGCCTGCTCCTGCAGGGGTCTCTGGAGCGTGAGGCACCCCTCAGAGCGTCCAGAGGGCAAGAGAGCCGGGCCCACTCGCTCCCTCGTTGCCAGGCTTTGGTTAAGGTACGTCTTGGGTCTGGGGGAGCAGGCGCCATGGGCAGGCAGGATGGCTCGGGCAAACGAGCCCCCAGTGTTGGGTGGAGAAAGCACACTACAGGTGTGGGGACAGGCAAAGTGGGGGGGGGGGGTTTAAAATCTATGTAAGGAGCACTGACATTGCTCGTTACGGTAACTAATTCATGGCATATGTTCAATTAATGTTGGCTGACTGGCGGGCTTAACGGTGCAACGTGAGCTCCCACGCCAGTCTTGAGCTCCCTGGATGAGGCTGAGAAGGGCCAGGCAGCCAGACTCCCTGCCTCCCTCTCCCCAGACTGCAGAGGCCACTCTTTCCCACCCACATGTGCAGCAGGGCCCCGGAAAATGGAGACCAAGCCACGCCCTTTGCCAAACCCCCAACGTGGACCAAGTAGCTCCCCAGAGGCGGTGATCCAGTAAGCTGGAGAGGAGCCTGCACCTTCAGGAGGCTTCTCTCTAAGCTGGGCTGAGCAGCGGGGGACCAGCTGCCCCTAGACATTTGGGTCAGGGACCCACTGAATGCCCGGCGGGAGGAGGGCCGCCTTTGCTTCCTACCCAATCCACATATACATATGCCGCTTCTGGAGAACTCTGAAGCCCTGGGCAGAAGGGAAAATCTGAGGAGCTGGAGGTGAGGCTTGACCATCTGAGGCCTGGCCGGACAGACATCCGCCCAGCACAGAGGGATTTGTGATAGGTTGGCGGCTGTGCTGCGAAGGCCCAGAGTGCGTCACTCGGCCACGTTCACAGACATGAACCCCCGCGGCTCTCTGCTCCCTGGTGACTGCCCTCTGTTCGCTGGCCGCCCCAGCCCCAGACACAAGACCTTGGCCATTTCCCCGCTCTTACAAGCATTCTTTAATGAAGAACTCTGTTTCATCGTCTGTGGTGCTGCGGAGTTCAAAGTGTGCGGCTGTGGATTCGAAGGCCACTGGATTTCTGACTCACCAGACAATGATCAAATTTATATTTTTCCACACCGTCCGCCTTTGAGATGGTGTTTGTGTTTCATGTTAAATATAATTCTCTTTGGCTTCCCCAGCTGCCTGGGGCCCAGTTCTGCTCTGTCCTAGAGCAGCTCACCCGGGAGCTGTCTCTCCATGTGGCCTCCGGGGTCGATTCATTTTTCTCCCGATGCCTTCATGAGTGATGATTTCTAGAGACAATCGGATCGGCTGTGCGGGAGATTCAGCTCCGTCATTACGACGGCCGGATACATCACAGGCACCATTTTTCAAGCCCATGTTTTTCATCACACAGATATGACTTGATTAAACCTTTGTGATATTACACTGGGATATTTGAAAATAGCCATTAGTGGCCGGCCCACGGGTCTTGTTTCTGAGAAATCTGTTACTGCCCCACGAGGTACCCGTATGTTCGGGATTTGCGAACAAAGACGGACGGAAGCCCGACTGCCTGGGTCCAGATCCCAACACCTCTACTCACAGCTGTGTAACTTTGGACAAGTTACTCTGCCTCTCTGTGCCCCCGTTCCCTCCTTGATAAACCAGAACAAGATTCGTACCTCAGAGGACGGTTGTCTGAGTGAAAAGAGGTAATGTGTGTAAGGCGCCTGGCGCCTAGTAAGAGCTGTGGATGTTTGTTATTACTATCATTATTTGTTATTGTTGACTATTCTTTACTTCTCGCTACACTCCTGGGAGGTAGAGCTAACTTCCAGGTAAGGAAACTGACATTTGAGAAGGGTTAGGTAACTTGCCCAAGAGGTTAAAACACGGCATCACATTTTATGTTCAGAATTGAGTATCAGTGCTCACTGCTGTTTTGCTTCTCCCTTCATGGTTGGCCTTTGCGTGGAAGTTAATAAAGATGTTGCAGGGATGGGGGACCCCAACCCCAGCCTCATCAACAAGTGAAAGGAGCAACTGAGACACGCATTCCACTCATCAGTGGGTGGTCGATTGAGCCCAGGTAAGCATCTACAAAGTGCTGGGCACCGTGCCAGGCCCTTGGGGGTCTCTCGGTCTATCTGGAGAGCTGGACAGAGACACACTGACCCCATACACCAGGATGAGTTGCAGAAGAGACACCTGTACCAAGTGCTATGGGAAAATAGAGGTCTGAGGAAAGGGGGAGGGAAGCAGGAAATCTAGTTAATATTGTTGGCTCCCCTGGCTCGTGCCTTGTATCAGTCAGGTCTCTCTCTCAATACTGCTGCATAACAAACAATCCCAAAGTCTGGCTAGTTTCCAGTAATAACAACTCATTTTTCCTCAGTTGAACTTGGCTCCTGGAGGCAGATTGGTTTTAGCACTGCTCCACCTAACTCTGCCTTTTGAGACCAGGTGCTGCTGACGATGTTCTCCCAAGAGCCAGCAGGAGAGCAAGAAGCCAATGCAAAACACAAGAGCATATTTAAAGCCTCTGTTCACATCACTTCTGCTGAGTTCCCATTGGCCAAAACAAGTTACATAGCAAAGTGCCATGAATGGCACAGGGCGATATACTCAGCCTACTCTAACAGGAGGGCCTGCCATTGGCGTGGTTGTATAATCCTATTAACAGGACAGAGTAATGAATTGGGAGCCAGAATGCGATCTGCCACGAGTGCCATGGGCGAGGCCAAAAAAGGAGAATAATGCAGGTTATACAAGTACTAATAGCTCCCCCGGGGAAGCAGGGTGTGGTTACCATATTTATTAGGTGAGAGACCAAAACCCAACTCAAATTCCCTTTTGCCTCATAACTAGGAATTCTGGGACTTCATCAAATTCCCATTTGACAGTTTCCAAAGGCTCAACTGATGTTGTCAGGGTTCTGTCCCTCTCTCTTCATCTTTCTGTCCTGGTTTTGTGTGTAGTGGCAAGTTAGACTCTTGTTAGCCTGAGGGTTTGGTGGCCTTTACAGCTTGAGATCCCAGCAGACAAGGAAGGTTCCTCTAGCATTTGCATAATAAATCTCAGGGAAGCGGCCAATGGGCCCAGTTTACTCCATCCAGGCATCCCTGAACCAGTTACTGTGACTCTAGAATAGAATGTTCCGGGTGACTGGTTAGGAGGATGTCGGCCTGGGGACACAATGACTGTCAGCCCCACGGAGATCACTTAGAGTCGAGGAGGGACTGTCGTCTGAATGAAATCAGCATGTTATTTCAGGACAAAGAGGGAACTGATGCTAGACACTGCTAAAGATTCTGATTCAGTAAGTGTTGCTGTTAGATCTGCCGTGTAACAAAACACTCCAGAACTTAGCAGCTTGAAACAAAAATTTAGTATCTCCCATGGTTCATCTGCTGGTCTCAAAGGGGCTCATTCGTGCCGCTGCTGCCCCAGGATGGGGCCACTGGGATTGAAGTGTCCCAAGCGACCCCATTCACATGTCTAGAACTTGGTGTCGGCTGTTGGCTAGAGGACCCCAGTTGCCCTCCACTTGGCCTCTCACCATCCAGTTGGCCAGACTGGAATTCTTCACATCATGGTGGTCTCAGGGGGCCCAGAGAGGGGGAAAGTTCATTAGATCAACTGCCTGATCTAATGTCGGAAGTCACCCAGGATCATTTCCATCATCTTCTTTGGTCAAAGCAAATCACAAGGAGAAATAAACTCTCTGTCTTCACAGAAAGAAAAGCAAAGTCACTTTGCACAGGAGCCTGGGAGGTGGAAAGAGTTGTTGCAGCCATGTTTGCAAATAATCTACCACAGTAGGTTTGGGGGCAGCCAGTACTTGGTAGCCAAGTGATATGGACACATTAGCCAGGTGGACTTTGAAAATGCATTCAGTTCCTCCCAGCGATGCTTCTCTGTCAGATAGCTGCTGTCTCCCCAGACCCATTTCAAACCTTCCAGCAAACCCCTCCTGCATAGCTCACAGCTCCTGCAGGAGGCCTTCCTTACCTCTCTATGCCCATGTCAACTCCCACAGCCACAGGTCTAGATGTTCTGAAACAGATACTAGAGGGTCCTGTCTTGCCTTCTGTTCCACCATGGCTCTCTGAGGTAAAGGCCTTCCCTCCTAGACTATTGGATCTCAGAGCACAGAAGGCACGTCTTAGATGACACCAACCCCTACCCCACGGTATTGGGGACAAGACAAGACCCTACTGGCACTTAGTAATTGGTGGACAGATGGCGTTTTTGCTCCCGATGGGAGCCTGCCCTTCCTTCACGCCCCTCTTAACACAAAAATCCGTCCCCGTAGTTGAGTGTCATTTCAACTCTTTGCTGGGAAAAAAAAAAAAAAAAAGGAAAGAAAGAAATCCAAAAGGGGGGTGGGGGAAGCAAAGGGGAGGAGAACCGAACTATTGAACTCTCCTGATCCAGGACACCTGAGTGGCTCAGTCAGTTAAGCATCTGCCTTTGGCTCAGGTCATGATCTGGGGGACCTGGGATCGAGCCCCACGTTGGGCTCCCTACTTAGTGGGAGTCTGCTCCTTCCTCTGCCTCTTGTCTGCTCTTTGTGCATGCACGTTCTCTCTCTCTCTCAAATAAATAAGTGGGGGGAAAAAAAGGCAAAAGTCTCCTGATGCAAAATGAGGGAGTAGAGCCTAGCATAGTTTAATTACAAAGAAAAGAAAAGCGCACTGTCCCCATCACTACAAACCACAGGCTCCCTGCACTCTGTCTGCCTCACCACCCTGGCTTTGCTCCACAGGACGGGAAGAATCAAACTCCAACTACCCTCTTGCATTGCTCATTCACTCAGTTCTTGAGTAGCCAGAAAAAGCGGGGCGCCTGGGTGGCTCAGTGGCTGAGCGTCTGCTTTCATCTAGGGTCATGATCCCCCGGTCCTAGGATCGAGTCCCGCATTGAGTTCCCTGTTCAACAGGAAGCCTGCTTCTCCCTCTTCCACTCCCCCTGCTTGTGTTCCCTCTCTCTGTGTCTCTCTCTGTCAAATAAATAAAACCTGAAAAAAAAAAGTAGCCAAATAAAGCATCCTATCAGGACTTGCCAGAAAAGGTGTTGCCTACCGTTAAGTGCCTCAACTACCACGCAGTGCTCATTAAAGAGGCCAGACTGATATTTGTGATACGTTGTTGGACTCACATGAGAAACCGTCCTGATTTAGGAAATGTCAGGGGCCACTGCTGTGAGCTCTATGGAGTTCCCCCTCTTCCTCCCCGCTGAGTTTCTAGAATGTGCAACTGTGATGTGTGATCCCACATTTTGGGAGAAACACAAGCACTCTCCGCCCATGCCACTCAACAAACACCAGGGAAACGTCCTGTGCTTTTTCGGGACTTCCATCCTTGGCCAAGGTTCCACAAAGCCTCTAGACCCTCTCGGCAGGCATCCTGTGCACATCTTATCAAAAGCATAAAACTGCCTTATTTCCCTTGGCAGAGGTACCCGTGACATAGCTCAGAACAAATGCTCTGCTGGAATGTGGACTGCCTTCCAAACGCACACCACGCCTGCTCACGGGAACCACACTCTTTCCTTGCTCGGATCATTTGTGAGGTTTGAAACGTGTCCACATGAAACACAGGCTCTGCACCATTTGCCTTCCCATCAGCATTCCACAGACTCGATGTGGGTATGGCGAGACAACGGGGCCCTTCGTACTCAGCTGAACGGTTGTTTCTCTGAGAAGCCAATGCAGGAGAAACATCCCAGAGAAGTTGAGACGTTGGCTGCTGGTGGGTCCGTGCAATGTGACGTGCGCTGAGAAGATTGATGGCAGGGCACCTTGGCTCATCCGTTCAGCAAGTGTTAATGGACGTGGATGGTGGGCTGTGGCACAAGCCCTGGGGAGGGAGGGCGGCCGGCCAAGGGGTGGACTCTGCCCGCGGGAAGTTCACAGTCTGTTTAGGGAGCGTGATCCTTTCTGACACCCGCTGGAGACTAACACACAGGCCAGAACTGGGAAAGCTCTACACAGGAGGCAGAAGGAACTAGAAACATTGGCGTCAGAGCCTTGATCATTGTGTCAACCCAGTCAGATTCAGCCCACAACAGCTCCTGGATGAGAAATGGGTTCTGGATTCTCACACCAGAACACGTTAGAGAGAAGATCTAGAAGGAGTCCAAGGCCAAGGAGATGGTGAGATAAGCTGGCATGGCAGATGGGTTCAGAACAGGCTCAAAACCCACTCAAAGTTTTCTCTCTCTGGAAGTCGATCTTCATGCATCTCTTTTATTTTGTCTTTTTCTACATTTTTCCCTCTCTCTCTTCCCCCTCTTCCCTCTCCTCTTCATTTCTACTCTTCCCTCTCTCTGTCTCTGTCTGGATCCTTCCCTAATCATCATCTCTTTCCCTTTCTGAATTCCTCTTCTAGACTTTTGTCTTTTTCCTTTCCATTCTTTTAATCTAGCTTTCCATCCTTCAACTTCTCTTCCTGTTCCTCCTGTCTCTGACAAAGGTAGACAAGGAACTGAAAGTCACTTCTTTTTTTTTTTTTCTCACTTGTTCTGAAACCATTGTGCTTGATTTTTTTCCTTTTCTTTCTTTTTTTTTTTTAGCATGAAAAGTAATAAGTGAACCACACTTTTAAGGGGAAAACATAAACAATAATCAAGTTATAGATTGTCGTAAGTCGCCTTCCTGTGTGGTCTTAAGGTATTTGTCTGTGTTTGCTGTTACCAAAACAGATAAGAAACTCTTAGAGAATTATTTTAAAAATAAAACAGGGAAAAGTGCAGAGAGAGAAAGGCCCAATAATATAGGTAAGAATTCATTGATCGGGAACCCCAAATGAAGAGAAGATCAACCCTCATGAGTTATTAGAGAAATGCAAAGTCCAACAGCATCCTTTCACACCTAAGACATTGGCAAAAATTACAAAGGTGAATAAAACCCAGTGCTGTAGAAGATGTGGGGAAATGGGGACCCTCATGCACTGCTGGTGGGACTGCAAGGTGTTACTGCCATTCTGGAGGCGTATCAGATGATGTCCAGAGGAGTGAAATCCGTGCAAATGTTATGAATGACCTAGAAATCCCCCGGATCTTCACCCCGGAGAAACTCTTGCATGGTTCATGACAGGACATAACTGAGGCTGTCCATCATAGCTGCCTTTGCAGTGCCAGAGAGTAGGGGACAAGCCAGGCATCCCTCATGAGGGTTAAGAAGAAGGAAGATGGTGGTAGGATGGTAGGTGCCTTCAGCATGGATACATATGAAGGTGGTGCCCACACCTGGCTTCTTTCTCTGGCCCCACTTGAGAAACTTCCAGCAGAACCGCACAGATCAGAAGCCTGAAATGACCAATCAAGAGAAATGGCAGAGATGTTCAGGTCGCGCCTAATGCTCCTTCACCTGTTGATGCTGGAACCCAGGGCAGGGTTTCCAAATGGAGGGGGCCAGGGCCTCCTCTTCCTCCCTCTGACCTCAGTGGGAGCTGCACGCATCTAATGGCCAATGACGTGGAGAGGCACGGAGCGGTGCAGAGCAGCGTGGGTCACAGTGGTTAAGTGTTGTCATAATTCTCTCCCCCAGAGCACTGAACTCCATCTCCCTCTAGCCTGTGTGGGAGGAATGTAATCCAGTTCTCCTTGGAACTCCGAGCACATAGTGACTCCTTTCTCCTTTTGTGGTCAGGAAATGAGTTTTGCTGTTTTTCACTTGGGGGCTTATTATGCAATAGCTTAAAATATGCAATGGGATGCAGATATTTATATGAGGATGTTGAAATGATGACTTTTTAATGGAAGCAATCTAATTATGTACTATCTGGGTGCTTTTTCTTTTTTTTTTTAATTATTTTTACGGTGTCTGAAAGAAGCAGAGATTTTTGTGTGTGCGTCTGGGTTGTGTTTTTGTTTTTGTTTGGGGTATGTGGCTCTATTTACTCTCCCAGACTGTTTAAATGGATTGCAAAGGAAAAAAAATGCAAAAAGTATATGGCTGTGATTTAACAAGATAATTAGCAGCTGCACTTTATAACAAAATCTAAGGCAATTATCACTTCAGGAGGACCCAGAGGAGTCCCAGCTGCCAACATCCTGTTTCTCTGCCAGAGAGAATGACATCATAACTGCTCCAGACAAAGGGGAGGTGGTTTCTGGTCACCGTGATGTCACTTGTTCCAGCAGACAGTCCCAGACAGCTGGAAGACAGGTGGCTGCTTCCTAGGACATGAGGGAGGAGGATGGATACCAGAAGGACATCAGTTATTTACAAGTCCAAACCCCGCCCCCTGGCCCCACCCACCCACCCTCCCTCCTGGGCCCCTGAGACAGAAACATGTTTACTAAGGCTTCTCCTCCTCTCTAAGACTTTGCCATCCTTCCAGGAAGTTGAAATATCCCTCTCCTCCTCTCCACAGTCTCATTTCTAAATCTTGATCCCAACTAATTAAACTTTAGTGGCTTATGGGGTTCTTGCTCATGGTCAAGTTTACCGCTTAGCCAAGAGGTGTCCCTTCGAAGATGAGAACTGCCAAGTTATGATGGACAGCAAGCCAAAACAAGCTTAAGAAGATTTGTGTTTTCGAGTCAGGGTTGTGATCTTTCGCTCTGTGGCAAACAATTCATCATTCCAGGCTTCCGAGCACTTCGGGGATCAAACGCAGAGCGTGCCATGGTCAAGGACCAGGTGGCAAATGGGAATTTGTCACCAACTGGGTTTTATATGTAAAATTGAGCCAGACCATCCTGTTGTGCGATGATACCAGCCAGTAACTGTTTATATTTTTTTTAAGAAAGATTTTATTTATTTACTGACACAGAGAGAGAGAGAGACAGGGAGAATGAGAACATAAGCAGGGGGAGAAGGAGAGGGAGAAGCAGGCCTCCCGCTGAGCAGGGGGCCCAATGTGGGGCTCCATCCCAGGACCCCGGGATCATGACCTGAGCCGAAGGCAGACGCTTAACCGACTAAGCCCCCCAGGTGCCCCTCAATCCAGCAACTGTTTAAATGCATCGTGGGGGGCACCTGGTGGCTCAGTGGGTTGAGCCGCTGCCTTCGGCTCAGATCATGATCTCAGGGTCCTGGGATCGAGTCCCGCATCGGGCTCTCTGCTCGGCAGGGAGCCTGCTTCCTCCTCTCTCTGCCTGCCTCTCTGCCTACTTGTGATCTCTCTCTGTCAAATAAATAAATAAAATCTTTTTAAAAAAATAAAAAATAAAATAAATGCATCGTGGGACAGCCCACGATGCACTTAAATATTGAATGCATGGTCACTCTTTTGAGGTTTGCAAAGGGTAGAGAAAGCAGGTCTGATTGCCAAGTGCCGCCAACTCATTCCTTTGTGAAGTTAGAGAGTGGTCGCTAAGGACTGTACATCACAGGGCCAGGTGACATTTTTGGTGCCCTGGTGGGAATTCCTCCTCTGTCCTTTGATAGATAAACCACAAAAAGATGTGTGTTTGCTCTCACTCTCGCATGTTCACACGCTCTCATTTCCCCTTCTGCCCGAGAGCCATCCTCCCTACGCCCAAGCTACAAACCAGGGGAAAAGAAGAGGGTCAGGACATCTTCCTTTTTCCCAACAGCAGCCAGAAAGACCCAGGGCCACACAGGAAATGAAATGAGACTTGAACAACACCAAGGAAGTCATGGACTCCTGGGTCTCACTCAAACACGGAGGCTAACCCGGAGATAATGCCGCCAGAGGTATACCTCCGGAACCCGGCATAATTCTGCAGCCCGGGGGCTGAGCAAGCCATCCACACAGCAGATCCTTTGGCCCAGTTCCATTCTCAGGCTTCTAGAAAACTTCCTGCTTCCTTTATGGAAAACAGGTGTCCATGTCTTCATACATTAGGCTGGATGTCAGGCAGGACCCCGGGCTGAGAAGGCTGTTCCTGTTATCTCTTTCCGTTTAACAAACCACCCAACCCTCGTGGTATAAAGAACAAACATTTTAATATGCTCCTGGATTCAGTAGGTCAGAAATCCAGACAGGGGGAGGGCTGGGGCAGGTTGGCTCTGCTCCGCCATGTCTAAGCTCTCACTAGAGGATACCCGAATGGCCAAGGGGTGAACCAAGAGCCGGGGGCTAGAATCATCCCGAAGCTCTTTCACTCGGGCTAAAATGACTCGAAGGCTGGGCTTAACCCAGACTGTGGATCGTCCCATCCACGCGCAGCCTCTCTGCATGGCCTGCGTGGCCTCCGCATGGCCCAATGGCAACCAGCACTCAGGCTTCTCACATGGCAGCGTGGAGCGCCAAGCAGGGCTGTTCCAGCCAAGAAGACAGAACTTGCGCGGCCTTTTTGGATCTAGTCTTAGAAGTCACACGGCATCACTCTTGTAGTGTGCTTTTTGGGCTGAAGCTATCACAAGCCCACCCAGGTACAACGGGAAGGGCCACGTTGGAAAAGTCTCAAAGAATTTGCTGCCATGTTTCAAAAGCCCCACAGGGCTGACGTTCCGACGGCCCCCACCTCCACCTTCGCCGGGTGTTCAATGCCGCTGGGACATTAGGACAACCTTCTTCCATCAGGATCAGCGGTCTCAGAGCCATGCTTGGGATGGGGAGGGGTGGGAGAGGGGAGGGGAAGGGTGGGAAGGCAAAGCACCCGACTAAGAGTCCCTGAAGATCTCTCAGACCCTCTCCCTGACATTTTTCTTCCAAAGTCGATGGAAAAGGATGAGCCATGTGACAGCCCCATTCCGGGTGCAGAGAATATGGCGGCCATTGTGCAAAGTGTGGGGAGAGAGGGAAGCAGGAGGCCGGCCTGGAGAAAGCAGGCTTCTCCATGGGCCAGGCGGCGGGGGACCCTGGTTAGTGGGAGGCATGAAGCCATTTCACTTCTTTCTTATCTTCCCACCCTCAAAGCTTGAATGCAGATAGGGTGAGGCAGTGACTCCTTCCCAGGGCTTCTGTCCTGAGGAAGGAGATGTTGAAATAGAAAGCCGTAGCATAGCTGAGATGGTGGCCTGAGTTCTTGGCCAGACACGGGTCCAAGTTGCTTGTTTTCCACTTCTGGCCCCAGGACACATCTGGTAGCTTGCCTGGGGCCTCTGAAAAACACCCGACGTTTACACAGTGTTGACATGGGTCACAGAAGAGGGAACCCAAGTCTGGGCTGGCAGGGAGATTCTGGCCCAGGGAATCCACTCCCCTCCCCCCCATGAAGCCCTGTCCTTTCTGGGGCTAAGGGAACCAAGGCTTAGAGGGCCTGTAACAGGCCCAGGGTCGCCAGTGTGTGACCGGTGGGGGGGGGCATTTTTCACAGCCCGCTGAATATCAGGGATGGCACTCAGGGGAGACCCACTCATCATGGGCGTCCAGCTGGCTCCGCCAGGTGCCCTGGGCCTCCAGGCAGCTCTGGGCCTGCCAGGAGGGAGCGTCATGCTCACCACAGCCACCCCGCAGAGCCCCCCACTCCTGCCCCAGGCTGCCGGGACCCCCATCTCAGCAGCCTGCGGCCCGCCCAGCTACCGGCGGCAGCTGCAAGGGGCGAGAAACCATGAGAATAGATCCACGAGGATGATATTAGGAACATTTGATCTGACACGGCTGCCTCCGGAGAGGTCTGGGGGAGGAGACCCTGGGGGGTGGGGGTCAGGGGACAGGAGACAGACCGGCCTCTGTCTCACTGTATCCCCTGCCACCCGCCCTGGCTCCCAGCCGGGGCTGGGATGACAATGCCAGGATTCACAAGGCCTGTGCATTGACCACACGGGCTGCTCATCCCGTGTGTGTGTGTGTGTGTGTGTGTGTGTGTGTGTGTGTGTGTGTGTGTAGAGTTAACAGATGTCTTTCACGGGGAAGTAATTGCTCGAAACACAACTGGACAGCATCCCCACCCCCCTGCCTCCCCCCCCCAACACTCCCCTACCGCCAGGGGGTTGCGTGGGAGGAAGAGGGCCTCACTTTGGGGGACCAGGGGTGGGGAACGGGTAGGCAGCCCCCTCCCCGATTCCCATGATCCCTTGACACCCTAATGAGCCGTGCTAGCCTGTGTGGACATTCACCATGACGTCAGCGATGCCCGCCTGCCCCTCCAGGACAAGCCCGCTTGGGGACAGGGACGTGGGGGTGGTGCCTCCGGGGGGTGGGGACTTTGTTGCTGGAGGAATTTCCCTGAGGCCTGGGAGAGGGGGTGCTGCTGAGAGACAGGCATGGAGGGAAGCACCAGGCCAGGGTCTGTGACCAGCTTCCAAAGCCTGAGAAATGGGTCCAGAGCGGAAAGGCTGCTTTGGGCCGAAGCTGGCTCCAGAAGGTGTCACTGTAAGGAAAGGAGGGGCCCCGGGGGCTGTCTGCGGCCTGTGCTGGTAAAAATAGAGCTCGCCTGTGTTCCCACTGCCAAGTCGCCAAGCCTGGTGATTTATAAGGCTGGGAGCAGACGTGTGTATAAATGTTTTTGCGTGCGAGATGTGTAGCCAACCGCGGGCTGCCTTTTTCAAACTTACAAGGAGAGAGGAAGGGAGGGAGGGGAGTGGGGGAGAGCACAGGCAGCCAGGGTGGGAAGCACATGGGCCACTTTTATGTAACACTCCTCTGATACACGGCGCAGTGGGGATTTATGCTCTCTTTGAAGTAAATTGCATCCCAGTGCACCATAGCATGAAAGTTAAGATTTACCATGGCTGGGACCTCCGAGACCCTGCTGGAAGCTAGAATAATTAGCACAGCATTTGGCTGCCTCTCCTCCCGCTCTGCGGGCGGTGACAGGAGTGCCACTAATAGATCTTCCAGGCCTGGGCCCCGTGTATTTGTTATGGGGTCCGCGGTGGCGGTGAGCACAGAGGACGCTGGTCAACCAGACACAAGGAGGCAGGGGAAGGGGCCGGACCAACCCCGTTGCTGGGGACAGTGGGACCTGCTCCTCCTGGAGGTGCTCCTCTGTCAAAGGGAGGGGCTCGGCCCCGAGGAGCGCTTGGGGAACCCAGGGAGCTCATTTATAAACAGATTCCAGGGCCAGATGCCTGGCTTGCTACAGGTAGGCTTCCTGGGGGCCCTTGGCCAGTTTGGGGAGCCCCCGGATTATATCTTCAGCTCCCAGAGCCAGTGGTTTTCAGAAGACAGTGCCTGGACCTCCCTCCCTCCCCATGCCCTCCTCACCTTGCTGCCTCTGCTTTCTCTCCCCCCATCCATCCCCCACAGATACCTTCCCAGGGTCCTTCCCAGCTCTCCTGCCGGGGCCTGGAGCTGATGTGCTGGAGAAGCTGAGACGTGAACATGATCGACAGATCTTGAGCCCCACCGGGAAAGTCCTAACAGCTGCCTGGGCACCCGACCTCTGTCGCTAGCCAGCTGTGTGATCTTGGGCAAGCTCCTGTCCCTCTCTGGGCCTCAGCTGTATCGCGATGGGGTTGGAGTTTCACCAGATCATCTTGAAGGGTCTCCTTGAACGTTGTGTGGTTGATCTGACTCTCCTCCTCCCCAGGACACCCCCATGCATCTCTAAGGAATCCAAGCACAGAAGTAATGGACAGCTATGGGGGTCCCCAGCTTATGGCAGGATGCCAGAGTGGGGAGGGGCCCAGCCAGCCCCGCTTGCTGCAAAGGTCACAGGTGCCTACTCCGGAAGGGCTTTCCTGAGGTTCCAATAAGGTCATATGATCAGTTTTCATGCCACAGCATAGAGCAGTTTCCTGGGACCCCAAGAGTCCCCACTTCATAATCATAACCATGAAAAAACAACACCGGTTGACATTTTCCAAAGCCCTCACCTAATTCTCACAATATGGGTGTAAGGTCGCTAATAAAATTGCTCCCATTTCACATCTGGGGAAACTGAGGCTCTGAGACATTGGCTGGCCCTAGCGAGTCCACGGCATGTTGTAGAAATACGGATGTTGAAATCAAACCCATGGGAATGCGAATCTCCACTCCGCCAGGCTAGCTGGGTGAACTAGGATAAATGAGCAAGTCCCAAGGCCTCAGTTTTGTCATCTGTAAAATGGGCTGTAACTCAACCTGACGGGGGCCTGGTAAGGGCTGCCTGAGCCAGCACACAGGAAAGGGGCACACAGGGCAGCCTCCCCGTAGGCGAGGTTAAGGAACATGAATTCCCTAGGCCAGAGCTGCTCAGCCAGTAATGGGAGGCTCAGGCTTTAGACCCAGGTTGCTGGCTACAAGCTTCTTTTGCCTCCCGGATCTCGAGTGGTGCCTGGCACGGTTGGGCCCAGTAAATATTTGCTGAACCGAATTATACTGGCTACCACCGCAGAGGCCTCACTGTCAAGCAGTATCGGAGAAGTAGCAGATAAAGCCATGAGGACTGAAGATTCTCCAAGGGAATTGGGGGCCAGTGGCATGGAGAGTTTAGGGAAGCGTGGGATCCAAATTTAAAAGGCTCACGCTGCAGGATCTGGAACTCCGTGCAGGGTGGGACCAGAACCAGAAGCAACAAGAGGTTCTTGGGCACATTTTGCAGGATGAATCCCCAAAATGCACTGAATGGTCTTTCGGATCAATCATCCGAGGCTGGCGATTTGGGGAAATATTAATCCACAAAGTGGAACCAGCAGCCACAAAAGCCAAGTGGGATTCCGGAATGATCTGTCTTCCTGTTCCTCCTCCTTCCTGCCCCCCCACCACACCCTAAACTCCACTCTGCCATGTAGACCTATGCGTGGGGGCTCCTTCCCATGTAAATCTAGGTCCAGAAGGGTGAGGGGTTCTCTGGGAAACCCCAACAAATTCGCAACCCTTCCTCCCAGTCCATGTCCTCTGGCCTCATGTCTCTCGCCCTGAGCTGAAAGAGTCCCGACATGCCAGGCCCTAGAATGTTCTGTGAGACCTGCCCTCTGCCCCGTGAAGGAGAGGGCACAGTGAGGAGAACCTCTCCCACTTACAGAGGCAGGAGGTCCTCCTTCGGAATGACTCCTTGCTCTCAGGGGCCCCTCCCTGCCCTGCGGTCACCACCCAGGACCTTGTGACACAGACTTACATGAAGCAGAGACACCAGCAGAACACCCCAGGGCTCTTGCTCTTGTCTCACAGAACAGAGACGGACGGATGGATGGATGGATGGACAGACAAATGAACTGGCTTCCGTAGCCCCTGCTGGCTTCTTGCTCTGGAGCCTTAGAGCTATCATAATCGAGAGGTTATCCCAAATGTCTTGCCTGCTTTCTTTCAACTATGGCTCTAAAACATTCCCTTTTCTCCACTCTTCGGGAGGCAACAAAGAGCCAGATGACTTCCCGTAGAAAACGGTTGCATTTAGCTAACCGTCGTTGCACACGTACAACATCACGGAAAGAGGAAGGGCTCGGCGGTAGACAGATCCAGGTTGGAAAACCAGACCTGATACCACTGGGCTGTGTGACCTCAGACAACCTACAAAAGCTTTCTGAACCTATTTCATTATTTGTAAAATGGGGATCAGAGCCAGGACATCGCAGGGGTGTTTCACGAAGAGACAATTCCCAAGAAGCGTCTGGCATGCATAGATATTTCTCTTCAAGAAAGTGAGCTCAAGAAGGAAAATCGCACGAGCTCTGGCGTTTAAGCAGGTCTGGCTGGAAACAAGAGCCACTGGCCGGGTGGCCCTTTGCCAAGGTAGTGGATTGTGAGCCTCAGACGCCTCATCTTTAAAAGGGACTAATAAGACATACGTTTCTGGGTTGCCATGAAGAATAGACAGATTTTTCTGGAGAGTTCCCAGCACATAGCAGATGCTTACCAAATGGTAGCCAATCTTATAGCTTGTGAAAGTCTGAGGACACTGAGGCACGAAGCGATCTGCTGAGGCAGGAGAAGAGTGAGGGAGGGGGTCTGGGCTTCTGGGGGGACGTTAACCATGCCCGGTCCCCACTCAGCGAACCTGGCGGAACCAGAAACCCTCAGGCTCCCTGGTGATTAGGATTTGGTCTGATCTGACTGGTAGCTGGTAGCGGGGTGGGCTGGGCGCCCAGAGCTTCTTGTGTCAGGCTTTTTGGGTTTCCCATCCCCAGCTTTCCCCGCACCTTCATGAGGGGACACAGCCAGGTGACGAAGAACAGTCATGCCACCTCTGTTTTTAATCCTGGTGCCACCACCGTGGGCTACGAGACCACTGGCCACAGCACGGTCCCTCTGTGCGTCAGTCATGGAAATGATGACAATGCGTACCTCCCGGAGGTGCTGTGACGGTGAGACAGTGCCGGGCACATGCGAAGTCCCCAATCAACGTTAGCTACGATTATTATTCGCTCTTTGCCACGTAGAGCTTTGATCTCGCAAAGACCCATTAATCGCTCAGCCCCTTCTTCAAGGGATTAAAAAAAAAAAACCCGGCAAATGAAATTCTACATGAAATCATCGCTGTAATATTTCTGCTGCCAGGACAAATCATTAGGAGAGGGAAAAAGCCTGGCAGTGATCGCACTGGCCTGCTCAGAATGAAGAAGGGACATTAATGTAGCAGCTTCCCGTCTAATGGCCAGGGAAGATAGAGGAGGAGCGGAGCGTGGCCAAAAGGAGGGGAGGCTGGAAGGAAAGGGCCCTGTCAGTCAGGGGAGGTAGAAGGGGCTTTGTGGCCAGTAGGGAGAGGCACAGAGAGTGGCCCCCTGAGCCCACTGCCCAGCAGCCCCACGGCCATTCAGCCAGCATCTCATCTAGCCCCGATGCCCTCTCCTTTGGGACCAGGGGCCCCCTGGGTCTCAAGAAACCGAACCTGCCTCTCTTCTCCACAGAGCACTGGGCAGAGAGCTTTGGTCCCCCTGTGGCGGGCTCCAAGAGACAGCAGACCCAGATTCCTGCCACCTCTGCCTCTCTGTGACCTCACCCAGCCCTACATGGACATCAGGTTTCTCAGCAGAAGAGTGGGGGGTTGGGCTGAAAGCCAGGTTTGGGGTTGCCCAAGGGGGCCGGGGGGAGGCCAAGGTTGGGCGTGGGCCTCCACTTTGCACCCCATCAGCCAATCTGAGGACTGCGATTTTGGATGATTTTGTTTCCCAAAATGTTTCTGTTACTTCAAAGTCAAGATGGTATGAATGCCCCGAGGAGAGGGTGTCTAGCCAAACCTCCCTTGCCCCGTGTCCCCTGTCCTGGGAGGCACCAAGGACAGGCAGCAGGAGCTGGCTTGGCCCTGGCTTAGGGTCCAGAGGCCCTGCCTGTCCTCCTCCCTGAGTGCCCACTGGGTTTTGCGTGTCACAGTTTAACTACCAGCAAGGGCTGGCTGGACAGAAAGCCTTGGCCCGAAGCCCACTCGCAAGAGCCAAACCCAACAGTGTCCTCAGCCTCCTGGCTTGTGCCTGCACACTCGCTCGCTGAGGTGACCAGTGGGCAGAAGGAGCACTGCTCTCCCTGGGCTCAGAAGCACCGAGAAGGACGTCTTGCGGGTCCCTGTGAGGCCACTGAAAGTCACATTCTGGGCTCAGGCCTGGAGTGTCTCAAAAGGCAGCAACTCCCCACGGGGATGGGTGTGTAGCAAAGGGTGCTAAAGGTGTGGGGCCTGCCCAAGCCCACCGTGGAGTTTGCAGGAAGGGGTCCAAGCAAGCAGGTGTCCACCCATGCTGTGGACCCCCACTTCTAAATCCAATCTTGCCTTCCAGTCAGGGACCCCTCGTTGAGTCATGGGGTACATCTCAGATAGGTTCCTAAAAGCATGCCTCATCAGGGGCAAGGAAGAGTTGTCAGCACGCTAGGCACACCAAAGCTACAAGTAGGGGTGGAATCTCCTCAGAGGAGGAAGAAAGGCCCAGGAAAGGAGACCAGGGGACTCGCAGCCTTTCTTATAGTTTTGCTGGGGGCATGAAACAGGCCCTCAATGTAGCAGTCAAGACCCTCTGGGTCAGGTTCCCTGTCCACTCTCCCAACCACACAGCAGTTCATGTAAGCCCACTTTGTGCCTCTGTGCCTTTGCACATGCGATCCCCCCGTAACGGAATGACCACACCTTTCCCCCCAGCCTACTCTTTGCCTTATCTGCCTGGCGGGCTCCTGCTCACCCCTCAAAACCTATTTTTTCCTTCTTCGGTAAGGCCTTCTCTGGTCCAAGAGAGATACTTGCCCGGTCCTCGGTTTCCCCAGAATATCTTACACACACACTCCTTGACATAAACCATGACCTTTTGTATACGCGTACACTGGCATGATTGTATGTATTGTTGCCTCACACACCTAAAAAATTATTTGAGACCACATCAAGAATAATGATAACCAACATTTATCAGAGACCCGTTATGTGCCCGATTCCCAGGAGGTACTCCCCAAAACACCCTGCCATGTAGGCACTATTATTCCATGTCACAAATGGGGAAACCGAGGCTCAGGGGCCTTAGGTGTCCTGCCCAAGGTCACACAACTAGTAACGCAGAGTATGATCACTGTTCTTCTAGATTCCAGAGCCCAGCCTTTGCACTGTTTTCTCATCCCACTGCCCTGCTGCCGGAAGGTCTTCCCCCACTTCTCTAGACCCCCTGGGCCTGCCAGCAGATACACCGACTGTCTGACCATGAGTGATCTGACAGCGATCCCTGGGTTGGGTGGCCCTTGCTACTCCAGGTGTGGTCCTGGGACCAGGCGCGGCCGCACCACCCAGAGCTTGTACGGAATCTCAGCTTCCACCATGACCTCCCGCATCACAAGCTGCAACTGAACCAGATCCCTAGGGGGTTCGTGGGCCCAGTCCAGTCTGTGCCTTAGGCACCTGTTTGCACCAGGAAGAGTGAGGGGGAGCTTCTGACAGAGGTTAGCTCACAGGTTAAAATCAAAATTTCCCTTTCTCATTGCCACTTGGCTAATTTCTTCCACAACTGTTTCTTTCATATGTTCAGCCTTAGGTTTCTCTTTTTTTTTTTTTCTCTTTGAGAGAGAGAAAGGGAGAGAGCGAGCAGGGATGGGAGGAAGGAGAGGGAGAGAGAATCTGAAGCAGGCTCCATGCACCAGCCCAGAGCTCGAGGCAGGGCTGGATCTCACGACCCCGAGATCATGGCCTGAGTCACAATCAAGAGTTGGAGCCTCAACCGACTGAGGTTATGAAAGACCATTCGGTCTCATTGACTCCCCACCGTAGGCGTTACAACTATCTGTCAGGAGCCACACTCTAGAATGCAGACAGCCAGGAGAACCCACCCGGAGCCCAGCAACGGTGGGATGGAAAAGTACATGCCAACAGCAAAGAGGACCAAAAGCTGCAAGCGCTTGGAACAAAGTGGATACATCTCACCATCTTACTGTTGAGCAAAAGAGGCCAGACCCAAAAAAGGATGTTTGATTCCATTTATGTAAGCTTCAGAGATAGGAGAAGCTGCGTGCGTGTAGAAGTCAGGAAAGCTCCCCCAGGCAGGGGGAGGGAGGAAGCGGTGCCGGAGAGAAGGCATGGCGGGGGCGGTTCCTTGAGGGCTGACGATGTTCCATGTCCTGACCTGGGTGCTCCTCGGTGGGTGCTTTCTGCTTGTAAGAATTTATCAAGCATACACTGAGGATATGTGCACTTCTCTGAATGTAGGTTATACTTCAATAAAAAGTTAAAAAAAAAAACAACTAATGTCGCCTAATGGCCTAAATTCTATGAATATGCAATAAACTTGCAGCATAAGAATTTTGTCCTGCAATTTGCTGCTGACTCCGAGTTCGGGAGGTGTCAGGGTAACAAAGCACCCCAGGGTGAGCATTTGACAGGAAGCATTAGCTGCCCCCCAGGAGCCTCAAATACCTGATGGGTTTTCTCCAGCTTAAAATTAAAAACCTGCCCGCAAAGATGCCGAGGAA
Organism: Taxidea taxus jeffersonii; assembly: GCA_003697995.1. Lineage (NCBI taxonomy): Eukaryota > Metazoa > Chordata > Mammalia > Carnivora > Mustelidae > Taxidea > Taxidea taxus. Next base: position 5,800 of record RCUC01099621.1, on the reverse strand, counting down.
GGGAGAATGTATCCACAACCCTCATTCCGCAGTGTTATTAACTGTGGGAGTTGAACACAGTGGGTAGTGAGATGCGTTCGCCAGTTGCTGGCTGAACACGAGATGCCCTGGAGGGCAGGGCTGGAACCTCCTTTCTTTACCTAGATGTGCCTCGCACATGTGTGCACATGCACGCAGCCTTCTGCACGAAGTTTCCAAAGATGCCTGTTGCCTGATAACACTCGCCTGTGACCCGTAGCACTAGGGAACCAGCCAGAGCAATAAGAACACCTCCCTTTGATTCTGCACATGCACTTAAGCATTTTGCACACATGATCTCACCAAACCCTTGAGACCTGCCTGGGAGGGAATGGCCATTATTATTCCCATTTTACAGATGAGGCTGGACGTTTGGCCCTGCCGAGCTGGGTTCGCACCCAGGTAGGTCGTGGACCCAAAGCCGGCTTTGCCTTGAGGCATGGCTGCCTTGGACGCCACGCTAAGTCCCCGGTTTTATAAATGTGGCCACCGAGTACAGTGGTTGGATTTAGCAAGTAGAAATACAGGCTGCCAAGTTAGCGTTGAATTTCGGATAAATAATGCCTAGTTTTTTAGTGTAAGTGCGTCCCCTGGGATATTTGGGACATACTTAAAATAAAAATTACTCATTTGTTTATCTGAAATTCAACTCTTACTCCAGGATGCTTGTATTTTATCCGCAGCACAGGGGCCCAAGGAAGCACGGTAACATATGAAGTCACACTGCTCGTTTATCAGAGTCGGGGGTCTGGACCGGGGCCCCCACCTCCTCACCCCGCGATCGTTCTACCAGCTGTAGCCGTTCCCCGAACCTCCTCACGCACTGCGTATTTACAACCAAAGCCATCACTTCCCCTGGGGACTGCCTCTCCGATTCCTTGTACTCTTTCACGCCAGGCTGGCCGTGCTGAGCCCCCCACCCCCACACCAGTGTTCACAGCTGGGGTCGCTGTAGCTCCACACTCAGGCCTAGGCTGTGGGGGCGTGGGCCCCTCCTCAAGGGAAACCAGGGCCTTCTGAATTCACGTATGGGGACTCAGCCTTGTTACAGCTTCCTTTTCCACCTGGAACCGATTCCAGGAAGTAGAGGTTCTAGGGTTCTAGACAGCTTTTTTTTTTTTAATATTTTCTTTATTTATTTGAGAGAGAGAGGGAGAAAAAGCACAAGCAGGGGGTTGGGGAGAGAGGGAGAAGTAGGCTCCACCCTGAGCAGGGAGCCGGATGCGGGACTCCATTCCAGGACCCTGTGATCATGACCTGAGCCGAAGGCAGAAGCTTAATGTCTAAGCCACCCAGGTGGCCTGGTTCCAGGCATCTCTTGCTGCATGATAAGCCATGCCAAAATCCAGAGGCTCAAAACACATCGCAATCATTCCTTCAGCACCTGAAGCTGTCGTTTGAGCAGGTCCCGGGGCAGGGAAGACTTGTCTCTGTACCACAGAGGTCACCTGGAGACTGGGGCGGTCGCCTTCTACATGGCTGGGTGACGTGGCTCATATGGCCGGCAAGTTGGGGCTGGTGGTTAGCTTGGAGCTTAGCCAAAGCTGAGGACCAGGGGCCATGTTTCCTCAGCACACGAGCCTCTACCTATAGCTTGGGCTTCCTCACAGCATGGCGTCCAGGCGTCAAGGACAAGTGTCCCAAGAGAGATCCAAGCGTTACTTAAATACCCCTTCATGTCTCACCCTCAGGAGTCACACAGCACCCCTTCTCTTTCAGTCAAAGCAGTCCCAAAGACCACCCCTGGGATCAAGGGGAGGGGACATAGACTTTATTTCTTGATCAGGAAGTGTTATATTATTATCCAGAGCTTATTATCCTGGACCACCCTCACACTTTCTAAGCAACACCGAAATAAGGGTTTGGAGACCCCCAGCATTGAAAATATTATGGTGTGACCTTCCCAGTGTTGGCTTGGAGCTCAAGATAGTCTTTGTTAAAGAAATAAAATTCGGGGGGTGCCTGGGTGGCTCAGTCAGTTAAGCGTCCAACTTTTGATTTCGACTCCGGTTGTGATCTCAGGGTCGTGCTCAGCAGGGAGTCTGCTTGAGATTCTCACCCTCTGCCCTCCCCTCCTTTAAAATAAATAAATAAATAAATGCATCTCTTTAAAAAGAAATAAAATTCAAGACAGCCACAGAAAAACATGGGCAACATGATACCATTTGTGTTCAAACATTCACAAGAATTCTAGGCTTCTGTGTACATAGATGTGTATGGAAATGCACTCCTTAAAGTGTTAGAGAAGAAGCATTCAAGAAGGATGAAAGGAATGCACAGATGTTTCTAGCTGGTGTCAGGCAGGACTACTGTACTACCAAGTTTTCTCTCTGAGACAGAATCCCACCCCCACCTACTTCAGCCATCTCACCATATGCCTCTTAGTGGACCAGTTCCCTGACTTCAGCCCTATCGCTGGCTTTGACCATTGGAGTGTGGACAGAATAACATGGGCCGGTTCCAAACCTTGGCCTTGAAAGGCATTGTCTCTAGTTGCCCTCTCGAGTCTATGCTCAGCCATAAGAAGAGCCTGCCCCAGGTACCTCTTCCTCCTCTGGTCCTGGTCCCAGGATGAGAGAAATGCGAGCCCTGAACCCAACCCAAAGCTAGGACCCCAGCCTTGGCCTGTAGAGCCGCAGCTGAGCCCTGCTGAACTGCAGTTGATCAGAAGACCTCAGAGTAATGTTTGATGTCGTAAGCCACAAAGACGCAGGGGCTGTTTGTTAAGCAGCATTATTGCAGCAGAAACCTGACCGGTGCAGTCTATGAGACTCTGAGTAACCTGGCCCTTGGCAACTATTTCCACCCTACATCCCTTTATGACTCTTCTTTGTTCACCAAGTCTAACCCCCTGGCCTTTTTTAGTGCCTCCTAACTTAATCGTCTTCTCATGAGAGACTCATTCTAGTTTGACTACTTTCTACCCTTATTCCAGCTAATTCCTACTCATACCTCATGTCTCAGAAGGTCTCACCTGAACACCCACCACCTCCCATCTAAATTAGCTCCCACCTTGCTTGGCTTTCTGATAAAGACTTGTCGAATCCTCATCATCTTTGAGATGATTTATAATTTCCACATCTCTGTGATTATTTGATCTTTGTCTCCTCTTCTACTGTCCTGTGAGCTCCATGAGGGCAGGGGCCACATTTATTTCGTTCATCAATATTTACCCGGTGGTATCAAGCATGGTGCCTGGGACATGATGCTTTATGGAGTAAATGAGTCTGGCTGAGTGTTTCCAATCGTGCTTCAAGAATCAAGGGAGGGCCTCCTTCCCACTGGGTCCAGGCTGCAGTGAAGGAAGTGGGATGTAGCTTAAACCCCAAAGGTATGGGTAGAATTTAATATGAGCCAAGACATAGCCATGGTAAGCCGCGGTGACTCTAGGAAGCAGCGAAGGATGGAGAAGTTGGGTCATTAATACTGAGATGAGGAGATTCGGGGCTTTCCCTACCCAGCTGTGTTGCTCCAACTTTATCCAGCAGCCAGCAGGGAGTGGTGGATGGGTTTTGAGCAAAGATAGGGAGAGATGAAGAGTCATTAGAAGTCCCTTCTGGAAGATGTCAGCAGGGAAGTGAGTAAACTGGTGTGAGGTGAGGAGGGCATGAGGGATGAGAGAAGAAACACCACTAAAGCAAAGACACTTGTGCCCGGGGTGTCCACACAGAGTAGTACTCCCACTAAAGGAGCTCAATAAATATTTGTTAGCGATGATCACTGGATATGGTGGAATAACATTCACGTTTCTGCCTTGAACGGGGGAAATGGTGCAGTTACTAAGAGATGGGGGGAGACAGGAAATGGGCTAGAAAGGGTGAGTTTTTAAGCAAGTCAGCGCAATGTGCAACTGGAGCTCAATCCTTCTAGAGGCCTCTGGGGAACAATATCAAGCACCCCCGTCAGAGTTCTCCCACCCGAGAGCAGGGAATGGGGTCCTTCCACACACACGGACTCCTCCCAGTCCTTGTTTGTGGGCTGTTCCAGGAACCTCTTATTCCTCAGCACTTCCAGATCCTTCACACAGCCAGAGAGAATTCTGGTGACAGGAGAAAGCCCTCAAACTGGGAGATGCAGACTCTGGCAATGGAAAGTGGGTAGCCCTGCTCCGAAATGGAATGGAAATGGTTTATTTTTAGTCCCTGTGATATGCCAGACACACTCCTAGGTACTTACAGGTATTATCAGTTCCCTCCTCACGAGAACATTTTTAAAGATGAGGTAACAGAGTCCCAGAGTTCTTAGCAGCTGTAAGTGGCAGATCACTGAGACTCACCTTGCCAGAGAGACCAGCCAAGACATGGGACCATGGTGTCAGCAGGGCATTGTTGGGACTCAAACTTCCAGCTCCAAGAGCCCACTTGCAGCCCACTGTAGCAAGGGGAAATGAAGACAGTCAGAGAGGACTCTTAGGAGAGCCACAGTAATGGCGGCCATGTTGAACTCCCCAATGAACAGCCATCACAAAAGACAGAGTTAGAAAAGAACGTGGAAACCCTACTGTTGTAAGTGGACAGGATTAAGGGGTAGTCAGTCTAAGATTTTGAAGGAAACGAAGCATTTAAATGGCACTGACATAGACAGAGATGGGAAGCCTTGTCAACAGTGTCTGCTCCTGAAGATAGGAATGTCATCTGAGTAAGGTCACTTCGTGAGGGTTCATCTAAGGGCGATCCCCGTGTGTGCTAACCTGCTCAGTTAATCTCCCTCCTGGGAAGGCAAGAGAAATACCAAGGGCCAGGTTCTGCAAACGAAACACTGGGCTGTCTCAGCCACATCAAGGACAAAAATAAAGGAAATTAATTTATTGATGTTGTGTGAAGGCAAAGAATTGGTTTTGCAGCACTGTAGTGAATGGCTGGGCAAATATGGAGCCAAACAATTGGGAAGCTCAGTTAATGCTAAACAAATTATTAATCATTAACCATAGTTGGGAAACAGGCCTGTGCTGGCGGATGAAAGGTAACAGGAGGCAGAAGGCTGTAGAAAGCAGAGAAAATGTCTTTAAGTGTGTGAGAGGTTATTAGTTATTTTCCTGCAATTTGGCGATTGTTCCGGAGGCGGTGTGAGAGGTGGGGCTGGGTAACGAGGAAGGGATGATTATATCATCATTAACCTGGCGAGCTTTTTCAAAACGCAAGTGACCCGTGCTATCACTAACGTCAGCACTTTTCTCAGTGCGTGTCTCACGAGGGCGCGCGTCTCACACGCACTTGGGTATCTGACGTCTGTTGTCGCACAGTCTTATCAAAACTGCCGTTTGCGTAGCCGGAGAGTGGGCCTCAGCACGCCTCCCCTTCTGTGGGCTTCCACGAAAAACAAAGGGCCAGCAGAAAGTTCTTCCTCCGCCTCGGTCCCTCTGACCGGCACCCGGGCAAGATCATGGAGCCCCCCCAAGAACAAGACCTGGACCCCCTTCATGCACCGTGGTCCTTCCTCCGCAAGCCGGAGCTAGGGCCAGTGTCTGCTGTCACCAGTCTCCCGTGCATGCCACGGCTGTCCCAGCTCCTGCAGTTCTCATGGCTGTCGTGGTGGCTGTGGCCATCTCAGCCCCCTCCAGAAGGGCTGCCATGGGAAGATGCCAACCACACTGCCCTTGTCCTGAGCCCTGGGTGATTTATGGCCCAATCCACACACACACACTCACTCATCCTGTCCACAGACTGAATCTGGGCTGAGGCCCATAAAATAGGCAACAGCTATTGGCAAATTCATTAATTAGGATTCTGTTTGTACTTTTATTGTGAAGGAAAATCATTTGTCAGCTTAAAGTCAGACCCAG
>ML096838.1:0-33783 GCA_003697995.1 Taxidea taxus jeffersonii | reverse complement strand
TGTGGACAGGTGGGTGGGTGACAGTGTGGACAGGTATGTGGGTGACAGTGTGGACAGGTGTGCGGGTGACAGTGTGGACCTGTGTGTGGATGGCCGCGTGGATGACAGCCAATGCGGGTGTGTGGACGGTCCAGGCAGCCCGGCCGTCTCTGCTCACCATCTCCTCCCCTGTCCGGAGCTGGCAGATGGACTTCTGCTTGCCTGGCTCTCCCACCTGGACCAGCCTCCCCGCCCCCACCTGCTTTGGGAGCTCTTCACAAAGGGTATCATCTGCTCCTACATTATCTCCAGGAGACAGGCCTAATTATCCTGTCAGAGCGAGGGGACACACTCGGATGAAACACTGAAGCCTGAAGCTGAGATTATTTCTTGCTAAGTAAGGGAGAGTGTCACCCAGAACAGAGTGACCGCTCACGGCGCATGGGGCTGGGGCAGCCAGGCATTCGGGGACTGGGGGACATGAGAAGAGGGAAGATTTGGGGACCGGGTGACCTTGGCTGTGGATGCCTGGTAGGCGGAATTAGGCTGCCACCAGGGGCTGTCACTCAGAGGTGTGCCACCGAGGGGAACCATCCTTGATTTGGGGACCGGCTTGAATGTTTAGACGCTACCTATTATTGTGGTGGAAGAGCCACCACCCGTCTGTCTTCTCTTGCTCGAATTTGGACGGTAGGACTTTTGTTCTTATTTTCATCACATGGTTGAGAAAACTCAGGCTTGGTCAGGTGAGTGATTTTCCTGAGGTTACATGTTGACCAGGAGGCATCCTAAAGTCTTGGACTCCGGCCCATCCCAAGTCCCTGCTTTTACTCCTGTGCCGTTGGTCGGCCATACACCCCACACCGTGGTCTCTATCTCCCTCGTCCCCTACAGTCTCTCCGCTGCTGGATTCTCATCCCAGTTCCTGAATCCCTCCCCCCCCCCCCAGAAAGAGTCGCCCTTTCTAACATACTCTAACCTGTCCTTAAATATTTGTGCAGCTGGGAAAACCTAATTTTCAAGAGTTGTGTGTTTATCTTAAACTTCCATTATTTCTTAATTTTTTTCTCTCCATACTGTGCTTCTACATTTCTTCATGGACCTCTAACCTTCGATTCATATATGCGTCCAACCCCTCTTACCTGTTCTCCTCTTGCCGCAGATGCCTGGATGGTCTCTGGTCCGCCACACGCCCACCCCCAAACACTGTGACTTCACATGCCTGAGCCTCTGTGGTTTTGCGGGTTTTCTCCTTTAGGGCCTCCATTAGGGATGCCGTCTCTCTTTCCCCCAGCTGCTGCGGGAGGCAGCATTCCCGCTGGCACTGCACGGGGCTTCCTCGTGCCCAGCCCTCACTGACGCGTCCGTACTCTGGAAGCTTCGGCAGTCAGAGGGCTGGGCGTGAAATGCCACATCGTCATAGTGTTGGCTAGCACCCTCGCCATCCCTGCTGACGTCCCCAGTCCCTCACTGAGGGGTTCCCTTCTATGAGGTGCCAGTCACTACCCCACACCGGGTTTTAAAATCCGTTGTCGTTGCCTTGCTGCTCTTCAACAACCCTATTCTAGATGCCAGTTTCTTTTCTTTTCTTTCTTTAATTTCCCAATCTGTCACCCATCTGTTCACACTAATGGTGCCATTCCACCCCGATCCCAAGGCTTTCAGACTGGGACCCTGACTTCCATTTATTTTAACCTTAGGCTTCGTACTTTTTGAGGATTGTATAAGAAGCCCATATGCAATTCAAGATGAAGTTTTCTCCTACAGTTTACCCTGTTAGCTTTTTTACTACACTTTTTGCACTTAGGTTTTTAGCCAACCTAGAGATGGTTGTTCTTACTTAGCATGTGCAGAAGAGTTCCAGCTTTGTTTTACCCTTGGGGTGGGCTAGTCACACTCGGTATCCCCCATTACAAAATTGAGCACTGTCACACTGAAATGGATGTCACCTGCTTTAAGAAACAGGATCCTGAGCACACATGGGTCTGTTGTTGAACTTTCTAACGCCTCTCATGCGTGTACTCAGTATTTCTACACCAACACAATAGCCCGTGTTTTTAAAGCCATCGTCGTGGTCGTGTCAGATTGTTTCCTATCTTCTGGTCTGATCCCTTTCCTTCTCTCTTTTCCCAAAATTGATCTATATTTTTCACAGACCATTTTGCTTCCATATCAATGTTAGAATAAGAATTTGGAAGTTCACCAAAACTGAAACACTTTATTGAAAGGTCATTAAAATGTGTTTTTTACAGAGAAGTAGAATCACCGTCTCCCCAAATACGGGTCTATCCCATCATTGGATGTGGACTATTTCCCCTCCACTTTATCTTCCTTTATATCTCTTAAATAATTTCAAAGTTTTCTTTATAAAGGTCTAGTGAATTCTTCCTTAGATGTATTCCTGGACACATTGTAGCTTTTCTAGCTGTTATGTTACATTAAAAATAATATGTTTCAGTTATAAATTCCCAGTGTGGGAAAAAACACATCACACCATTGGAACTGCGCCCCTCAGTTCTGTAGAACTTTCATTAATTCCAATATTTTGACTGTGGATTGGGATGAGTTTTCTATCCAGGTGATCATACCGTCTGCGGGTAAGGATGGTTTTCATTCTTCCTGCTGTGTTTTTCCAGCTCTTGTGGAATTCTCTCTTAGCTGTTCCCTTGGCGCAGGAATTGCCGGGAAGGACGAGCACAGGTGCGCTCCTCTCGCGTCAGTCTTCAAGGAAGCGCGTCTCCGACGAGTCCCCTGAATACAGCAGGTGCCACAGCGCACGAGCACAGAGCTATCTGTCAGGGGGGGGAGTCCCCCTTTATTGCTACTTCTGAGATTCCATTTAGAAATGTTTTGGGTGTTTCCAAGTGCATTTTCCCCCTTCTATTGACCTAGTCAATACTTTTTTTTTCTTTATTTAAAAATCTTCCTGACTTGAGGTGGTGAGTTACATTCATGGGTTTTTCTGATGCTGAAACTTGTGTTCGTTCCTTTGGTAAAGTTCACTTGCAGTGATACGTTATTTTTAACACAATGTTAAAGGCAATTAGCAAATATGTAAATAAGACTGTTCATAAGTGAAACGAGCCTATCCTCTGCTTTTTGAAGTGTTTCTAGTCAGCTCTGAAATCACTATAACAGGAGACATTGAAAATGAAAGGACCCACTTTCTCTCCCTCATTATGTGGAACATCTTGCTGCCTGTGTAGACAGGACTTCTCTCTTCTTTGAACCTTTGCTGTAACTTTCCTGTGGAGTTTTCAGGCCTGATTTTGTTGTTCTGGTTTACTGTGTTTCATCTCCCCTGGGAGAGGTTTCCTTACGCTTGCAAGTTTTAAATTTAAAATTTTCCAACTTCTTGCTCCAATTAGGAACGTTATGCTTTTCCAGAAATTTTTCCACTTTACCTCTGCTTTTCAAAGGTAAGTCTATATTTCAAAAATTTCTGTTGTATATGTAGTTATCTCCTCTTTTGGATTCTGTATTTTGTAAATTCCCATCTTCCCCACATTTTATTGATCAGATTTGCCAGAAGTATGTGTATCTTCCTAATCTTTTAAAAAGACAGCTTCTGATTTTGTTGATGTTCTCCATGTCATTGACTTTGATCCTTATCTGTGTATTTCCGTCCTTCTTGTTTTCTTCTTGAACTGCAGGTGTAGCTCATTTTTTCATTTCTTCTTACTTTCTGATAGTGTATTTAAACGTGTGCAGCTGTCACCGTAATGTGATCCCCTTGCTTTGTGGTTCTCTTATGCTTTAGTCTCTATCCTAAAATCTTTGCAGCAGAATGATGTTTGTGTTTTGGGACATATGGCATTTTATTTATTTTTAATCATCATTTGTAACTGATTTCTAATCTTATTGCATTATGCCCAGAGACTATATTATGCCTGGATGGATTGTCAGGGCTGTATCAGAGCTCCAGATCTGGTCCCTCATCTGTGGCCATGAGAGCCGCTCCATGCACACACGCATGCATGCATGCACACAGGCAGGCACACACATATGTGCACACACACATGCACACACACATTTTTTGCTCTGACCTTTTATTAATCCTGTCATTCAAATATTATATGTATTTATGCTTTTTTTGTTTTTTAAACTTTTTCTTTTTCTGTCCCTCTGCTCTGCCAGTTTCTGAGAGGGCTTTGGTAAGATCTTGGGCAGCACATTTTGTTGTCTGTATTCTCCCTCATAATTCTGTCGGTTGCTACTTTATACATTGTGAGGCAGTATTTTAAAGGGTGTATATATTCACGACTACTCTATCTGCTTGATCTATTATTCTGTTTTGTCACTATACAACATCGCTCTTTGTCCTTATGAGGCTTTTTGCCTTAAAACCTATTTAATCTGATAATGGAAAGTATTACCTTGTGTTTTTACACATTTCTCACTGGAGCCAACTTTGCAGATTGTCCGTACGCCTGACTCTTCATGAACTCGTTCGCCGGCTTACGTAGGCTGCCGTATCCGTCTCGGTTTCTCCTGACCAGTCAGTACATCAGTGCTGGGTGACCACTAGATTCTCAGTGGCGCTCGCTTGGCACGGCGCGCACCTGTTGAGTTATGATGCTGTGGCCTTGGGACTTATGTAATGTTATAAGCCAGTTTTACCTCAACTAAAAGAAAACATCAGCACCCTGGACTCACTCTTGGGGCACAGAGTTTTTCCTTCAGGAAGAGAGCCACCTGTCTTTCCCCCTAGGGGCCATGTGACACGAATCTCTTTCTCCCCTCCCTTCCTCCCCCTTACCTCCCTTTTCTCTCTCCTTCCCCCTCTCCCCCTTCCCTCCCTTCCCTCCTTCCTGCTTCTCTCTCTCCCACTTCTTATTCAATTTTACCTTTTTCTCCTGAATAATAAAAGAGACCCACAGTGAAGGGCACAGAGCATATGCCCAGGTTGGTGACTCAGCACAGAGGGCTCTGCCATAGCCGGTACGCGGTCACAAGCTTGTGAGCTAGACACCGCCAGCAGCCTGGAGCCCCACGTGCCTCTCGGCCGCTGTGCCCCTCTAACATGAACTTGACCTTTGTGATGCTCATGATGGCCTCGCTTTGTTGTCTGATCACCATTGTTTGATTCTGCCTCTGCTGACGTTCCTGTGAATGGGGTCATCCCAGGAATCCTACACACCGAGGGAGTCATCTCCGTCTGCTAGTTTTGCCGCAAGTGATGTTTTGGAGTTTTCATCCCTGCTTTTGCATGCGTTGTCCTTCACCTGTTTCAGCTGGGCTAGGGGTCATCCCGTGCTCACGCCACTTTTATCCATCTCCAGTGGGAGGCCACCAGTCTGCTTCCGCTTCCCCACGTGGCAAGGCGGGTTGCCTTGGGCGGTCTTGCTCCCTGGACCCGGCGGACATACCCCTGCATGCTTCCAGAGTGTGCTCAGCAGCGGTCCTTAGGTCCTGGGGCATAGCCTGTGCATCTGCAGTCTTGCCCGGGGGAGTCACGTGCCTTCCAGACCTGGTGTCCTGATGGCTTCTTCCACCCAGAGTCTGAACACTTTTTTAACGGTCCCACTGTTGCACTGACACTGATACCGCCAGGCCTCTCCGAAAGCATTCACAGTTACGTCCGCATTTTTTCACTTACTTCTCAATCTGGTGGGCATGTGTTGGCAGGGTTTCATTTTGCATCTCCTTGGTTACTAATGAGAGGACATCTGTCATGTGTTTGCTAGTGATTTCGGTTCTGTCTTGTTGGGCTTCTGGTCCTGTCTTTTGCCCTCTTTTCTTTTGGGTTATTTGTCTTTCTTATTGATTTGTATGAGTTTTTCTTTTTTAAATAATACGCATTAGATATAAACTCTTATTTTAGTCCTTTTTTTTTTGGATACAGATGATGCAAAATTTTTCCCTCCCTTGTGTTTTGTTTCCACCCTCCTAGTGATGAACAGAGGCTCCTAATTTCAGTGTGGCCAACTCATCAGTCTTTTTACATGCCTGAGAAAACCTTACCTTGTCCTAGCACTAAGTCACAGATTAGTTCAAGATAATAGTCGAGGCATAATTTTCCCTTAAACATTTAAAAATTATTGCACTACTGTGTTGCTTGTAGTGTTCACAGGGATGATATGGACTTAACTCCCATCTATATTTATAAATATGATTTAAAATATTTTTTCCAGAAAGTCTTAGATTATTTCGCTATATTTTGAAGTTTTAAAATTCATTTTAATTTTGTCTAGTTTTGTTTTTTTCCCGTATTTGTAATTTTTGTTTGCTTTGAGCCCTTTCAATTCTTGATTTTACATATTATTTCTGTTTCTTGCTAATTTTTTGCTTGTGAATTTTTTAAAGCGTTTGTCCCCTCCCTCATCCTCCGTGCCTGCCTGCCATCCCGCCGTGTCTTTGCTCTCCAGCTCCCACACCTGCCCTTGGCTCTCCCCTGTGCTCGCTCCTCTCTCGGGCCTCCAGGGCAGCCCCTCCACCTGCTCCTTTGGGGTTTGCTCTCAGGGAGACCCATTCTGCTGTGTCTATGACCGTAACACTTTCCAGGCTTGTCCTCTCCAGTCGGGTCCTCCTGAGAACACATTCCAGCTTCATGTCTTGGATGCCTTTCCTCTTCTACGTGTCTTGCTTCTCCTTTGTCCAATATACATTCTGCTGTATTTCTCAGCCTCCAATACCCTTACTTTGCACTGTGAGCTCACAGTCTCTGGGGACATCAGCCACCTTGGCTGGTGATGTGTCTCTGGGGACAGGGTGGTGTCCTCTCCTGCTGGTGGTCTTCCCAAGCACTGGGCATGGAGGAGTTGGCTCCTGGAGGGACCTCTAGTGTCTTCATATGTCCTGTGCCCTTGCATTGCCTTTTATTTTTTTATTTTATTTTTATTTTTTTTAAAGATTTTATTTATTTATTTGACAGAGATCACAAGTAGGCAGAGAGGCAGGCAGAGAGAGGAGGGGAAGCAGGCTCCCTGCCGAGCAGAGAGCCCGATGCGGGGCTCCATCCCAGGACCCTGGGATCATGACCTGAGCTGAAGGCAGAGGCTTTAACCCACTGAGCCACCCAGGCGCCCCTTGCATTGCCTTTTAAAATCGTTCTGTCTCGATGCTAACAATCTAACCCTGTAGGAGTGGAGGGCGGGGCATGGGAGAGGTTCCTCTGGGACCCGCGGGTCTATGAGCATCTGTGGCTCATTGCAGGGCCCCCTAGGGCGTAGCTTGTCTTTCCCTACCTGCTCAGGGTGCCCAGGTTTGGACATGTTGGGGATGAGTAAAGCCGGAGGCCAAATGTTACTTTTACCATGGGTGTTCATTAGAGCAGATGTCCTCGGATGCAGAGAAGACAGACAGACTTGCAGCATGACTGGGAAGCTTCAAGCTCCCAAGAGGTCATGGCAGGTGAGCCACGCCCGAGGGTAGCCATGGAGTTTGCGGGTGACCTGAAAGCTAAGAGAAAAGAGGTTCCCTTGATCACCTGCTGCTTCACCAGGTCCCTTCCATACCACAGAGGGTTTGCTGTTCCAACAATCTCCTGTCTGGGACGAGGAGGGACAGTCCAGTGCTGTGGGAGCGCAGTGGAGAAGGGCCAGCAGACCTGGCTCCCGGCCCGACTCTAGCTGTCCTACCTGCACGGTCTGTGGCCAGGTCCACGCCTCTAGGCTTCCTCGCTTGAAGACTCAGCCTGGTGAGGGATCCGTGCACAGCAGCTTTGCCCCCAACCCTGGCCCTGGGTGCCCCACAGCAGGTCCTGCCTCCTGCCAACAGAATGGGGGCACGTGGCGGGCATCCTTCCTGATGAGCAGGAATTTCCCCACATCCACGGTTCTGGGTGCTGCTGTGGGAGAAACAAACCCGAGACTTAGATGGACACACAGACACCAGCTTTGTTCTACCTACTCCTCTTGCCCGGAGTTAGGGGCCAGCCTTTCCATCGGATGGGAGGAATTCTGGGGGTTCTGGGATGCAAACCATGGCCATCAGCTCGCACCACAATTCCCCAGCCCCACACCACCCAGTCCGTGTCTTTGGTGGTATTTCTGCTGGGCCATAAGCAGTGTCCCCACGTCCCTTGTGGTTCGGCCTCCTCGGCAGCCTCGTGCTCCCATCGGTGAGAAAGTGAGCGAGGATAGAGAGAGAGAGACAGGGAAGAAGAGAGAGATGAGAGAGAGGAAGAGGGAAGGAGTCCTCTGTTGCAAGCCCTGCTCCTTCTCGAAGAGCTGGGTGGTGGGGAAGCTTCCTTTCTTCTTCCTTCAATTCCGTACCCATAGCTCTTGGCTGACAGAGTCATGCCCTGTCAGGAGGAACAGGGAGAAGTCTGAAACCAATTTTAGGTCAAACTCCAGACTGATGTGAAGCAGGTCAGGATTGCACCCACGCGTGCCGGGGAGCTGAGCAACGTGCGTGGGGTCTCCCTTTGCTGCTCGGGCACACTGCGATCCTTGGCGGTCCCTTCCTTCCTGTGGCTTGGCCCATCTGCAGACGGGCGGGGCGGAGGGCATCCTGTCTGAGCTTTTGCATCTCAAATCTATGCCATCGGTGTTTGCTCCATGCGGGGAGAACCTGGCTCGGCCGTAGGCCAGTGTCTTCCAGGTCAACAACCATGTTTGGACTCTCCAGTCTGGGGCCAGGCATGGGGGGAATGAGGAACGTTCACTTGCCTTTGTGGGAAGGGGAAGCCACCAGTACACAAATGCCCGGCCATTCACTCCTCTGAGGCACTGAACTAGCCACCAGGCAAGACCCCCCACCTAGCTTAGCCTTGTCCTTGCTCAGGCGCGTGCGTGCACGCACGCGCACACACACACACACACACACACACAGGCACACACCTCGTTTATCCTCACTCTTGTGCATAAAACATTACAAGGCTCATCATGTCTAGAAGCTGCCCTCCCCAACCTGGCAAATAAGGTCCTTTAGCCTTTGCCCTCACTGACCTCTTAAACCCAGCCTTCCACTGGCCGTCTGTCTTCATGCTCCGAGAGTACCGAGCCGCACACAAGTTCCCAACCGCACGTTCTTCCAGACGTCTGTGTCTGGTCCGTGTTCCCCCCAAATGCTTACTTACATCCCAGTTGTGCCCAAACGTGACCTGCCTCGCAGTGTTCTTGGACCCACCAAGGCACAGTCCCTAGACTCTCGCCTCCTACCTCCGCTCCCCTGCAGAAAGCTGCCATCAGAGCCCAGATCGCCAGGAAGTTGCCCTAGATCGTCAGTGATCTCCACTCCTCGCTGGTGGTCAGCAGGGCCTGGCTCAGGAGGGGCCTTGCTCACTCCAGAACGAGCCCCAGAGCCGTGGGCAGGTCTGGCCAGTGTGAGGCGGGAGGGGATCCTGGTGGGAGGATCCCCCGATGCTGGTGTTTCCCCCACAGACCCCTGCCTGACTCTTCGCAGAGTTAACGTGAATGCAAGGAGGCTTCGTTGCATAGTTACTCCCTCCAGATCTCAGGGCTGCAAAAGAAGGCATTTGTTTTAGAATTTAGATTGTACTTGGCAGAGTGTTGCTGTCACTCACGTAACCAGTCCCAGGTCCCCTGGTCTTGCATTTGCCTCTTGCTTCCAGTTCAAACACTTGCTTCTAGGTCAGGGTGTCCTCCGCCGGGCGACAGGCAGACGGTCTGGTTGGTTTGGGCTCTACTGCTAAATCACGGTTCTCAGGGGTTGGAAAGCAAACACACACGCATGCGCACACATGCACGTGCACACATGCACGCGCACACACGTACGCATGCACATGCATACACACATGCACACGCACGCACACACGCATGTGTACACACGCACACACATTTGCACACGCACACTCGCACACACATGCACACACTCGCACACACTCGCACACACACACACGCACATGCAAACTTCCCCAGCTGGGAAACAAAAGGAACGCCTTTCCCTACCTCCTGCCTGCTGCGGGTGAAGCCTCTGGCTCCTGGAGGTCTCCCTACCACCCCGCCCACCCCAGGAGAGAAATCCCAGCACTTCTGCTCCCTGACGGGCTCTGGGCTCAGTCACGGCTCTGCAGAACCAGGGGCGAGGGGCAGAGGATGCAACGAGGGCGGCTCCTGGCTCCAAGGAGGCACTTCCTGGCGTGCCAGGCCACGGCCACGCGGCCCACACAACGGTCCCAGGACTCTGGGAAACCTCGTGGACTTGCCCTCAGCTCAGTGTCCCTCCTCTGTGCTCCTCCTCCCGGAACCCTCCACGCCGTCACCAGATCATCTGAAGGTCAGATCTGATGGGGTCCAGCCTGCTGGAAACCCTGCCGTGGCCCGCGTGGCCCCAGCCTGACTCCTGCCTGCCTGGTCCCCGGCTCTCTCCATGGTCCTGCCCGTGGGGCTCTGTCCCCAGTCGGAGGGCACCATTTGTGCCCTTCTCATCGGTGGCGGAGAAACAGTTGCTTTCTATTCCTCACAGACCGTATTTTGAAAATTACGGCAAAAAGAAATTACTTAAAAAATGAAATCAAAGGGGGGTACAAAGCAGACTCTACAGTTGTGTTACTAATTTCACCAGACTTGGAATGACAGTAATTTTCTACAAACATTTCTAAATGCTTGCTCACGATTTTGCTTTCTTCTCACGGTGGGCTGTGGCTGCCAGTGGGGACGGTCTTGCCCGGTAGGCCCCTTCGAGGGGAGCTCTCACGGAGAGCCGGGGAACACCCCACACTCCCCCGGCTGGAGGGGTGCTCACGCCATGCCCGCAGCTGAGCACCGGCTCCCGCCCTGGACAGCCTGACTCTCACTCCCTCCCTGGACCCCGCTGTCCATGCCCAGTGCCCGTCCTCAGCGTGTGTTCAAACAGCTGACCACCCCCCCGAGCCTCACAGCCCGGCGTATACAGTGGGTGCTCCTAGTGTGTTTCCTAAGGGAGCGGATGCATGCTTGAGCCAGAAGGATTCGGTTCCTCAGACCGGGGGCCACGGGGCTGCTGGTGAGTCTTACCACTCCAGGTTCAAGAAGTTCTGCTGCAAGGAAATTCTTCTGTGTCGTGACCCCTCCGGGGAAGGACACGGCTTTTGCTCTGGAGAGTCTGTGAGATGATTTACAGAGACATGTGGCACGTGGCGGGAAGTTCTGTTGTGCTTTCTGTGCCCGTTTGTTGACACTAATGAGAAACATTAATGCGATATCCCTTAGCATATGGCAGACATGACGTTAAAACAGTTCTTCGAACTGGAATCCATACGCTGAAGAAGTTACATGGAAGCCGAGAAGGTAAAAAACAGACCCGAAGTGAACTTCTGGAGATGAGAACACAATAGAAGGCATGAAGAGCGACCGGTCATCACAGGACACAGTGTTTGCTTGAAGGCGTTTCCACAGAGACGATGCCAACAGGAACCGCGGGGCGGGACAGCAAGCTCCGGGACACGCTGACCACCGAGTGGTCCCTCTTCAGATGCGTGACGTTTCGCTTGTTCATCCGGCAGCTGGGGGTGTTTGGGCGGCTCCCGGCTTTGGCTACCACGTTTATTAGCCGCGATGGAGCTCTGAGCTTAAGTCTGGGTGTACAGAGAGGCTCTCGATGCTCTTGGGTCAATGTGGGCACGTAGGCTGGCTGGGATCTGGCAAGTTTATGTTTAATTTTTTAAACATTATTGCCAGTTTTTGTAAATGACTGCACCTTTTTCACGGTCCCGCCCGTTCTAGACGAGGTCCCGAGCCCCGCGTCCCGGTAGCTGGTCGTCTGTCTCTCATGGATCGTAGCTGTGCTGGTGGGTGTGGGGCTCCCTCACTGAGGTTTCAATACACATTTTTAATGCCTATGATGATGCGCCTCTTTCCACGTCTCTTGAGAGTTTGGCCCATTTCAGAAGATGCGTGGTTTGCCTTCTGATTTCTGAGTTGTGAAGAATCTTTACATGTTCCAGATATAAGCTCTTCCCCGGATAAATGGTTTGCACATACTTTCCTGATTCTTCAGCTCGACTTTTAATTTCCTTAATGGCTTCTGTCAAAGAGCACAGGTTTTAGGCTGCGATGGAACCAAAATGACCAAATTCATTTTCAGGGATCATGCCTCTCATGCCGTATTTGAGAGATTTTTGCCTTGTCAGATATCACAGATTTTCTCCTGTTTTCTTCTTGAAGTTTTAAAGTTATAATGATTACAATCAAGCGTACGATACATTCCGAGTTAAATTTGCATATGGCGTGGAGGTAAAAGTCTGGGTTTTCTTCATCCCCCTTGTCCTCCCCCTCTTCTGCATATACCCAATTGCTGTAGCGCTGTTTTCTGCAAAAAAAAAAAAAAATTCATTTGACTATCTTGGCAAACCAGTGGGCCATGAATATTCGGGTTTGTCTCCGGACTCTCGGTCTGCCTCAGTCACGCATGTGTCTGTGTTTCTGCTGGCCCCACGTGTTCTTGATCACCAGGTTCGGAGTACGTTTTGAATTCGGACGTGTACGTCCTTCAGCTTTCTTCTTTTTCAGAATCATTTGCTGTCCCAGGACCTTGGCATTTGCATATATGTTTTGGGATCCACACATCATAATATAAAGAAAAGCCTGGGATTATTGCACTTGGAATTGCACCGGCTCTGTGAGGGGATGTGGGGAGAATTACCATGTAAATGCTACTGAGCCTTCCGGCCTACGAACATGGAGTACCGTCTTTCTTATTTGGATCTTTAATTTCTCTCAGCAGCTCATAGACTTCAATGTACACGTTTAGCACATTCTGTTAAGTTTATTCTTAAGTATTTTATTGTTTTTGATGCTTTTCTCAGTGTGATTGTTTTCTTTAAAAACATTTTTTTTATGGACACACGATGTGTTATTTGCCCCAGGGGTACAGGTCTGGGCATCGTCAGGCTTACACACTTCCCAGCGCTCACTGGAGCACAATTTCAGTTTGGTCCCTCCTGAGATGTGGAGGTAAAGCTAACTTTTGTGTGTGGGAATTGTGTCTTGTGACTGTGCTGAATTCATTTATTCGTTCTATGAGGTTTTCGATAACTCCTTAGTATTTCCTGCACATGGAATCTTATTGCTTATGAGTTGTATATGTGAAACAGGAATCAGCAATACCAAAGGGAAAAACAGATAGACCCACAATCATAGAAAGAGGTTTTCACACCCGTATTTCCATATGGCTGTACAATAGACAAGACATCATTAAGGACATAGACGATAAAAAAGTCAACAATCCTGGTCTGATAGTCACAACAAAACACTAGGTCAATAGTATAGTTAATGCAGTGAATACTGCAGGATACACATTCTTTTCTTCTGCCAGAGTTCACCACATAGAACGACCATAGGCTGTGGCATAATACAAGTCATCGTAAACTTTGTAGGATTGAAACAATAAATAACATGTTCTCTGGTCGTAACACAACTCAATAAATGAAAAGGAAAATACTTCGTAAAACATTCACAAAACAAAAAACCTGATTAAGACGTGACAGTTAAATCAGAAATTCATGAGAGTGACATACCCGAGCAGCTGGCAGTTGAGGTACACACGTATAAAGTAACCCACAAGTCAAAGAACAAATCACAGTGAAAATTAGGAAATATTTTTAAATGAATGAAAACGAAAACACCATGTAACAAAATTTATGAGCTGAGGCGAAAACCATGCCTAGAAAGAAATTTATAAATTTAAATGCATAATTAGAAGGGAAGAAAATTTTAAACTGCATGATCTACCTTGAAAAGCTAGAAAAATAAGAGCAAATTAATCCCAAAGAAAGTAGTATAATAAAAACGATAAAGGTTAAGGTAGAATTAAATGAAATAGAAAACCAGCAATTAAGAAATTAACAATGTGAGAAAAAATTCTTTGAAAAAGTTAATGAAATTGGTAAAACCTTAGCAAGACAGATAATAAAGGGCACACACATGTGGTGCGGAGGACAGAAAGAAGCTGCAAATGATTCATATCAGAATGAGAGCAAGGGTCATTAAAGGGTCTACAAATGTTCAATGGAAGTAAGAGAATATAATAAACATCTTTATGATGAAAGTTTTCTGAACTTACATCTAATGGACAAATTTCTTGAAGAAACATAACTTATTAAAAAAGTAAAAAATAGGGGCGCCTGGGTGGCTCAGTGGGTTAAGCCTCTACCTTCAGCTCAGGTCATGATCTCAGGGTCCTGGGATTGAGTCCCACATTGAGCCCCATGTCGACCCCTGCACTGGGCTCTGCATGTAGTAGGGAATCTGCTTCTCACTCTCTCTCTGCCTCTACCTCCAGTTTGTGCTCTCTCTCTCTAATAAATAAATAAAATCTTAGAAAAAAAGAAAAAGTAAAGTTATCTATGCCCATGAACAGCATTATTGTCTACATAGAAAGTTTTTTTTTTTGTTTTATTTTTAAGTAATCTCTACACATAATGTGGGGCTTGAATTTATAATCCCAAGATCAAGAGTTGCATGTTCGACTGACTGATCCAGCCTGGTGCCCCTACATTGAAAGTTCTTAAGCAGTCTAAAAAACACAAGAACAAAAACAAGAAACTAACAGATTACTAAGTACACTTATCATGGTCACAGGAAACACAGCAACACAAAATCCCTTTTCTCCCCTGTATAATAGCAACAATCAGTTGGGAATGATTTTTTAAAATAATTTAATATATGAAAATAAATACAATACTTAAGGATAACTTTAATGAAAAAATATGTCATCTTTTCATGTGAAAAATACAAATGTAGCTTAGAAAGTTAAACAAGAGTCAAATAAATTCAGAGATATACCATGTTCATAGACTGGGAGAATCAATATTATTAATATGTCCTTTCTTTCCAAACTGATCTATAGAGTAAATGCAATTACATTAAAAATCCAATCTCTCAGTCTCTCTCCACCCTCTTATAAATAATGATAAATGGCTAAAAAAGAAATGAGAATTAAGTATTTTTAAGAAACCAAGTTGAATGTTAATAACTGATACCTGATTTCAATACTTACTGTAAATTGCAGTAAGTACAGGGGTGTGTTTTTATTTGTTGGCATATATTTTGGTACATAGATCAATAGAAAATAATAGAAAGTTCAGATGGACTCTGAAATGTAGCATCACTTGCTTTTTGACAAAGATGTCAACGGAATTCGATGGAGAAAGAAGAGTCTTTTTAAACAAATACTATTCTAACAACTGGATAACCATATAGGGAAAAAAATGAAACTCAAATCCTATTTCACACCCTTCCCCCAAATTAATGGAAATTATAGCCCCACATGTAAAATGTGTAACTATAAAGATTTAGAAGAAAACCAAAGAATCTAAATGTGATTTTAGAGTAGGCAAGTTTTCGTAGCAAGATACAAAAAGCCATAATCATAAAAGAAAATAAAATCGACAATTTGAGCTTCCTCAAATTAAAAGCTTTATCTCATCAAAAAAGCTGTTAAGAAAATGAGAAGTGAAGCCACCGATTGGGGGAAGATGCTGGCAGCACAATACGACAGTACAAACATTCTTCCCAAGACAAGAGGGTTATTTTAATATATAAAGGGTATGTGAGAATATACATATGAAAAAGAGTTAGAAACTTCAGTAATTAGGAAAATATAAATTAGAGCCACCGTATAACACCACCTCCCGTTCAGTAGGATGGCCGCATTAAAGACTGGCAACATCAAATCTTGGCAAGAATGTATGTTTATAAGGATCGTCCTATATTGCTGGTGGAATTAAAAACTGGTACCAACATTTTGGGTGGCTATTGTCAATTTCTTGTAAATGTTCATGTATACGTACCCTATGATTTGGCAATTTCTGCGGCAACAGGGATAAAAACACACTTTCTCAGGAAACTTGCAAATGAATGCTGCACCAGCTCCATTGACAGCAGCCCCCAAATCGCAAACCCAGACAGCCATCTACCAGAGCACAACCATGCGGCTCGTGGGGTGTCAATGCAGTGGTCTACTCCCTGGAACAAGGATCATAAACTGTTGCTGCACGGCACGCCGTGGGTGAATCTCAAAACCATTATGGGAGTGAAAGAAGTCAGGCCCCAAAGAGCACGCACTGTGTGACGACATTCTTACAAAGTTCGGGACCAGGACAAGCTTATCAATGAGGAGGGAGATTAGAGTACTGGTTTCCTACGATGGGGAGGAAGGGGAGGGATGGGTGAGGAAACTCTGAGGCGACAAAAACGTTCTGAATCTTGGTAGGTGTGGATATGGCAACATCCCTCCAACTGGACATTCAAGATCTGTGCATTTCATTGCATGACAGTTTGACCTGCAGTCGTTGAAAAAATAAAACGTGAATAGGCCGAATAACTAACTCATAATGAGCTTACATTTTTTTTTCACTTTTCATCGCGCAGTCCCCTTTGAAACTACCATGCAACGAGAACTACCATCCTGCCTTCACCCCAGTAAAGATCCCGTAAGATTGGGACCTGGTTCTTTTCCTTGGATTATCTCTTCAGTTTCCTCTGTCCCAGCCCTCTGATAATCACTGTGGTGTAAGGAGGGGGCTCCTCTGTACCCATTCTCCAGGGGGAACAGCCCAAACCACAGTGGTGATCCCCTCATTTCAACCCAAGTTCCTTACTGCTCCTGGAACCAGTGGGAGAGTCTAATAACAGATATCTAGACATCTCATTTTTTCCAATGCTGGAGGAAGAATCAATAAGCTCTCGCTTGAAACCAATGTCACTGTCTTAGGAGGAGAGTTTCTTTAAAACGCAAATGCCATTCTTGACGCCACAGTGAAGAAGCAGGGATCCATGACTCATTCTCCCAATTCCTCCTGGGCTGTTTTGGTTGCTCACGTGGCTAGGTCCTATTCTTGTGGGGAGCAGCTCTGTAGGATACCCTACACATGTCACATGAGTAATTGACATCAGTAGTGGAAAACAAGGATGGGCCAACACGCTCCTTTTGTGGAAGGCAAACTTCTATATACAGGTATAAAAAGTACATTTTTAAATAATGTAAATTGAATGAACAGAAGACACACACACTTATGATTCTTTCTTCTATAAATTCTTTCCACTTCCTCAAAAGTTTTTTTTTTCCTCTTACTCTTCCTCTTTTTCTCCATGTGGCAGTCATGAAAGTGGGCCACTCCCCTGGCCAGGGGATCATAATTGATTCATGGACCCAGCTGGTGGCCCTCTGGGTGCACCACCATTTGTGACCCCATGCTTTCTCACAGGCTGCCCCTAGCCAGTGGCTGAGACCACAGAGGAGCTAATTCAGAGCCATGCAAGGCAAGACTCATTTGATGGGCAACTTTGGCTGAAGGACTCACTTATATGACCAAAACTTTCTAGAACTGTGCTGCAGTCAGGGACCATCTCTGTCCAGCCCTCCTTCCTTCTTTCTTTTTATCCCTCACGGATGTTTGAACTGCGTCATGGTATGAAGGCTCTCCTAGCCTTCTCCTGCCCTCTTCCCTTTACATTTCCCAGGTATTTGTGCAATAAATCTCTTGCATATCAAATCCAGTCTTGGGCTCTAGTTCTCAGCAGATCCAACCTCACAAATTCCTCCCTACCCTCAACCTTTTTTTCTCTCCTCTCCATCCACCTCATGTTCCTTTAGCTTCTGCTTCTCTTCCTTTGGTTCTTCTTTTGTCTTTCTTTGAGCTTTTGCTACGTCTGCCCCTATTTGGCTATTTGTGGAATTTGCTTTCCAGAGATATTGGAAATCAAACTATCCGTGGGATGGAACGTGGCCTGTGTGATTACAGAGTAGAGTTGACAATTTTACCTCTTCTAGCCTGCATCAATAAACACGTGTTTAATTAGAACTCTAGCAACCATGCAGACGAGAAAAACTGGGGAAGTTTAACCAAGAGGTAAGACACATGCGGGCTGAGTTTGGAAGAGCAGGGATATGTTAGAGTCCTCAAAAGCTTCAGGGAAATGAAAGTCATATAGAAGAGTATTTTGACTGGAGAAAAGAAAAAGTGTGCGGTAGCAAAAGAAAGAGTTATACATCAACAAAGTAGCGGTCTTTGAAAACTGTCAGTTCCCCATGAGCAGGATTTTTCATATTTAGAATGGTTTTGCGTTTTTTAAAAAATGCAAAACGTTTTTAACTGGAAATGAGTTCTAGGGGGAAAACGTGAGCGCCAAAGCCTGCAAGCTAGGAAGTGCTTTTCCTGTCACCTGCTGGAAATGGAAGTCCACAATCACCAAGGAAACCGAGATATTTTGCAAACTATCTTCATGAATCAGCAAATGGTAATGTCAAAATATTCTTCGGCCACGTCACTTTAAGTGAGGAAACAACAAATTAGTTATAATAACCACGAACTTTCCAGCAAATGTCACTGATATAAGAAATAAGGCTCACCTTGGTCTTTCACAGGAAATCATGGTGTGCAACGTGCCAAGTAGTGACAATTGAGAATCTTTAATGAGAGGTTACATGTATGCAGATACTCAACATGGTTTCTCTGAATACCTTGCCCAATGCGATAAGACAAGAAAAGAAGTCAGACATAATAAGGAAGAAATAGAGCATCATTTTTTGGCTTATGTTTGTCTAGTTAAAAGTGCCAGATATAAGAAAACGATAGAACAACTGAAATGCATTTTCATGATAAAAGAGCTCAGCGAGGGGGCTTGATAAAAGATAAGCATTAAAAAAAGTTTTTCTTGGGGTGCCTGGGAGCCTCAGTCAGTTAAGAATACAACTTTTGGTATTGGCTCAGGTCATGACCTTAGGATCGAGCCCAGCATCTAGCCCAGCATCTCCATGTTGGGCTTAAGATTCTCTCTCACTCTGTCTCCCTCTGCTTCTCCTGTTCATGCACTCTCTCCCCCACCCAAATAATGTAAAAAATAAAAAATAAGTAAAATAAAATGAAATAAAAAATGTAAAAAATGGTTTCCTCATACACCAATCTCCAGATTCTTCCTTGAAATCTAAATTCATGTATATACTATGCCTGCTCAATTGCACTAGTCAGATGCCCTCCTTCCTTCTTTCTTCTTTATTTTATCACACAGACATTTACCAGCCCTTACTATCTGCCAGGCCCTCTGTGAGTCACTGCAAAAAGACTGTGACAGAAGAGAGAGACCCCTGCCTGCCCTCGGGGACCTTCCACTACAGCGTGGATCTCCCCCCATGAAAACAAACGTTGTATATGGTGCATTAGACAGTGAGAGGTGCTGAGGAAGAGACAAAGCAAGAGGAAAGAAAGGGAGTGCTGTTGGTGAGGGCTGTGTTTCCAGATGGGGTGCCAGCGAAGGCTCGTGGAGGGGGAGCTGGAGCTGAGGTCCTCACCAGAGAGCACTACAGACAGAAGCAGAGAAAGGCAGGGACCCAGGGCTCTCCAGGGATTTCCCATCAAAGTCCTTAATGGTTTTAAAGAAATATAAGATCTTGCCTCTGCTGCCTTCCCTACTTCCTCTCTTCCCATTCATTCCCTACTCACTCCATTTATGAATCCCTGGGTGCCCCGCTGCCTCTCAAATACCCCGAAACTCTCCCCTCTTCGAAACCACGACGCGTTCTGTTTTCTGGATGTGGGATGTTCTTTCCCTTGATTCAAGAGCTCATTTAATCCCAGGCTCACTTCCTGACCAGCATCCACGGAGGACACCATGTGGTCCCCCGAGAATCAGGAGCCACCTCCATGGTGGGCTCCCCTGGCCGGCATCCATACGAGACACAGGTATCTTCACCGTCTCTTTCGTCCTGACAGGTCTGTCCACACACCTGTCCACAGCCTGCGACTTCCAGTCTTATTCTTCTCTAACCATTAGCGTCTGCTCACGAACTAGCGTAGGTCCATGCTTCCAGCATCTCCCGCTCCAGATGTTGTGCTTGGAGTCTGCCCGCTGCCAGGAGCTTCCCTCACCTCTGTCTGGCGGGACCACCCTGTGTGGGCTCTTGTGCTGCGGTGTCCACTGCCAGATGGTGTCAGGACATCATGAGGACCCGTCGGTAAGCTGGGCTCAAGTTTGTTCCTTGCTGGCTGGTTGGTGGTACGTGAAACCCTGGGAGCCCCGAGGCCATGTTCAAGGAGGTGTTGCAACAGGCGTTGGTGTTCGGTGGGGCCAGGCACCTGCTCCTGCTACTTGCACAGAACACACCTGCCCAGACCCAGGTCCCATGTCTGTTTGCCCTTGACTGCTGCTGTCCACGCGCAGCCACCGCCGAGCTGACTGTGGGGGGCCTGCAGGCAGGCTGGAGGCGTCTGTGCGCTGTGCAATCCTTCTGGCACTTGATCAGTGGGTCTGCCCACTGTCGGTAAACCCGGCATGAACTGGGGCTAGAGGCCACGCCTGAGAACCCAGAAAAGGGCTAATAGGAAGATTTTCCCCGAGGTTCATAGACAAGTGTCCGAAAGCTTGTCCCTGGTGAAAACTCTGCATTATAAGGAATTTTCTTGCTATTGAGGTATGAGTTCTCTTAGGTTAGACCCTCGCTTCAATTCCCAACACCAGCCCCGGGGTGTGCAAGCCTCCTGACACGCCTCCGTGTCCCCGGTCCCCCCCACCCACTCACACCTCTCCCTTCCCCCTGCAATGAGCTGCCCGTCCCCATCCTGGAGGGGACAGATAAGAACGTAAGTAATCAGAGCACCAGAAAGCCACCATGTCGTCTCTAAGAGTGGAAGCACAGGGACCAACGGGCACCTCAGGAGAGGGTGGCCTTGAAAAGAGGGGTGAGGCAGGACCATGCACCCCTCCACCCCCGTGGAGGGGGTGCAGGGAGCCAGGCCTCGTGGAGTCTGCCAGGGGGATCGCTGAGGTGGGGAAGGTCTGGTGCTGGCTCACGTCCTCCTCAGGCCGAGAGAATTGGCTCGAATCGGCTGGGACCGCTGGGCCCACCGCGAAGCCATCAACAGGGGCCGTGTGTGACCGTTCAGCTGAAATCTGACTGCGACCTTACAGGGGCGAGTCTGTGGCCGCCTGGACCCTCCCTCATGGCCTCTGGTCGTCAGCGCCTCTGACTGGGACCCTTCCTGCCCCTGCACCGGCTCAGGGCCCCCACAGGCAGGCCACAGGGTGGGCTCCTGAGTGCTGACAGGATCCAAGGCAAGCACTCTTCCATCCGTGCCTGGAGACTCGGGAGCGTGAGTGTTCTGGTCCTCAGTCACCCTGAGGGATGCCGTCCCCCGGGAGCCGAATGAGGCATCTGTCGGCCTCCTTTGTGCTGAGCAGGGGCAGAGGAGTGCCCATTAATGACGGTCCAGGAGGCCCTTCATGGAGGCTCCCGTCCCTGGGCCATTTGTTTTAAATGGGTTCTCAGTGGCCTGCCAGAATAAGAGGGTTTCACGGAGATTTGCTTGGTGGGTGCCCCATCCGGGCCACAGCTCTAGCCGGGCGGCGGCGAGCCCTGTCCTCCTTCTCTGGGCCCCCTCCTGGCGCCAGGACTCCGAGGACAGTTGGGAGAGCCATTTTCCCTGCTGGGGTTCGGACGGGCCCTGAGCCCTGCTGGTTCCTTCTGGGTGCGTCACTGAGGGGCAAGTAGCTGTAACGTGAGCACAGGTCACTGAGTTACCGCAGGCGCGAGTCCCCGCTGGGGTGCGCTCAGGGGGAGAAAACGGGATGGGGAAGGTCGAATTCGTTCGCTGGGCGGCGCAGTTAAAGCAGGGGAGGCTCGGAGGGGGCTGGGCTGGGTGCCCGCGGGGCAAGTGAGCAGGGAGGGCTCGAGGCCAGGGTGAGCACAGGCCCCGGCGAGGGCGTGAGGACCCCGGCCAGGCAGTGAGTGCCCAGCGCGCCCCAGAATTTCAGCAGAACTTTGGTTCTCTGCGGCTCCGTGACGAGCCTCATCCAGGAGGCCAGAGTCGTATTTCCAGATCATTCCGGGCCCTTAGCTTCGTGTTTCTGTGTCTGCCACATTGCCCCAGTGTGGGCATCACTAATCTCTCTTGGGAGACAAGGCCACGGAGGGACTTGGAGGGAGTCTTGAAGTCTGAGCTCTTCAGCACCCCGGCGGGGCCGTCGTCTCTGTCTGCCCGTCAGGCATGCGTATAGACATCGCGTCGGGATCCTTTTGCGTCTGGCCCTCAGAATGACCTCTGCAAGCGTTCTGGGCAAGACCGTGTCTCCCTGCCTGTTCTCTGCAGCGGGCGCTGGGCTCAGGCATCCCTGCCTCCCCTCCCCCAGCCCTCACGCTTGCTGAGGCGATGTCCACTTTTGAGCTTGTCGTGGATCCTTCTCGTGGGCCGTCTAGCCTGGGCAAGGACCGCAGGGGTGGGCAAGTGTCGTGGGCCGCGTCTCTGACCCCGGGACGAGGCAGAGGGCACACAGCTGCGGACCCCACCTGGGATTCTGAGAGGCAACGCGGCTCGTTTTAGCCCCGGTCACAGGCACAAGCACGCCCCGCTTCCCTCGGGGGCACAGACTGGCTCTGGAGGACGGCATTGGCTCCGTCCGTCCCTGCTGGCGCCTTCGAGAGAGGATGCGTAGTCCCACGAGAGGATGCGTAGACCACGTGGTGTGGCGCGGGGTCCCCGGACAGTCGGGGGGCGGAGAGGCGCCCAGCACCCCGTCCCCGGAGCCCGCGTTTCCGGCCAGCACAGCTACCACTGCCCCTCGTCACGGTGTGGGAAGCATTTTTCAATGTGCCGGGTGAGGAGTAGTCACCGTCCAGAAGCAGTCCGTTTTTCCCCTTGAAAGACTGCCCTGAACACGGGGAGTTATTTTCCGGATCTTTCTCAGTAAGTCAAAGGTCTCACCGTCTTGCAAACCCCGGGCGACAGAGTCTCGCCCGCTCCCCCGATACCGTTCTCCGAGGTTCCGCTGCTATCTTGTCACCGGCAGACGCGACAGGGACGCGGTGCGGACCGTTGGCCTCTGGGTGGGATCAGATCGAACCTCACCCCCTCATCGTCCGCTCATCACTCCAGCAGAGGCTCCGCGGCGAGACACTCGGGTTGTGGGTGCTCCCTAAGCGAGCGCTCCCTCCGCCCCGAAGAGCCGGGGGCTGCAAGCAGCTCCCTGGAGGCCCCCCACCCTTGACCGGAAACAAGAGTGACCCATCGCTGAGGGGACGGCTTGTGTTTGCCGCCGACCTGCTTTTCTCTGGCCGTCAGCTTCCTGCGTGGGGACGGACACCTTGTGGTCCCAGGGCAGATGGCAGCCAAGTTATTTCCCTAGCTGGACTCGAGAGGGGCAGTGAACGGGTCCCCTGGGATGTCCATCGAATCCCTTCCTGTCCCGATGCTGTTGCCTCTCTTCTGGGTGACGGTCCTCCAGGCGTCGGAGCTGGTCCAGGGTGGACGCAGACCCTACAGCAAGGTCGTGAGCATTTTGCAAGCCCTCCCGAGCTCTGATCTGCTCTTGTTGGGACAGGGACACAGGAAGAACGGGCAGCGGGGACTCTGAGCCGCGCAGGGCCACCTCGGGCCCCGGGCGCTGTGGGAGACAGCAGAGTCCAGCAGAAACCGCCGACTTGAGTTCAAGTCTGGACGCCGCCACCCACGAGGGTCAGTGGGGGTCTAGAAACGGGCTCTCCCTGAGTTCCAGCTGCCTCACCTATGAAAGGACGCTCATAAAACGAGAATTAATGACCTTCAGACAAAAGGCACAGGTGCACACACACCGCTAGCGGCAGTCCTGGGAGGGCGAATTCACTCCGCTGCGTTGGACCACTGAAGCTCGGGCCACGTACCCATGGCTGCGGGCGCTGGGGTGAGGGGAGAGCCAGGGCGCCCTCCGTCCTGGGGCCACCGGCACGCCCCTGCCAGAGGCCAGGCGACTCCGACAGGGAGGCCAGTGCGTGGGCCAGTTAGTGACAGACGCCGACAGAGCCGCTTCTCAGGCTCATGAGCTCCCTGGGGAGTTCCGTGAAAATGCCGAATGTAGGGCCCGGGCTGGGATGTTTGAGACTCGTCACTCCCCACCCATGCAGCCACACTGTGTGGAGCAGAGAAAGAGGCTTCCGTGAGCAGACATCGCCCAGAACACATTACGTGTGACGTCTCTATTTCCCACACGCTCACGGAATTTCTCAGGGGACCGGGCCACTGGGAGGAAGGGACAGTCCTGTGGTTTGGGGGTGAGCTGGTTCCAGCTGTCTCCTTCCTCTGTCCTGGGCTCTGAGTCCCTGTGAGTGGCCGAATTCTTCAGTCCTCCCGGGGAGAGGGACACCATTTGGGAGGGTCCCCGCAGGGCACCAGGGGCAAGGGCAGGTGACGGGTAGGCTGGACGCCCAGCTCCCCTCCTACTGAACTGTCATCAGATTCCCAGAGCTGGGGCTCCTGCTTCTCGTGCTCAGGATGCAGGGAGGACCCAGAGGTTCCAGCAACTTTCTAAAATGCAGAGTCCTGGTCACATGCCCAAGATTCTGCACAGCCAGCCCGCCGCCCGTGTGGCCACTGCTGCTGGCCAGAGGACCTCACGTGGCCAGGGAGGCCCTCCATGTGCCAGGCAGGGGCGAGGCCAGGGGACAGGCCCAGTGCCCTCTTCTGGAAGGTCCTTCTCTCCTGCCCTAGGCCATTCTCTGCTGGATCTCTGCTCTGAGCTTTCTGGTTCTTTCTGAATTTTAAGTCTGGGCAGGTCAAATGCAGCTCAGTCCCCTACAGTGATTTCCAGGAGCAGGACGAGGTTGAACCACCTTGGCCAGGGGCCAGCCCCCCAACCCCGGCCAGCCCAGCCACACATGCACCCCCTCCTGCTCCCTCCACCCCTCTGCCGGCCCCTTCAGGAGCTCTCTGCCCTGGTGGTTCCCGAAGCGAGCCAGCCTCCCTGGCTTTCCCCCTTCACTCTGGTCCTTGCTGTCCCTCCTCGTTCCTCACTGGGCCAGCTCCTGTCCAGCACGGAGATCTTTCCTGAGCAGTGTCTACGCGTCAGGCCCCAAGCAGACGTGGGGCACCCGGTGGAGTCAGCGCTCACCAGCTTGAATGCACCGTATCTCCCAGCCCGCCGTCCCTGCCCCAGGCTGTGGGTGTCGTCTGTGTCCCTCCCACAGAGAGAGGGCAGGCGGGAGGCCCTCCAGGAGGGACCCTGCACTCTTTGCACCTGTGTCTGTGGTCAGCCTAATGGAGGGCAGCCAGGGAAGGTGGCCAGGACCTGTCCCCCGAGGGAAGGAGACATGTAGCACAGGGAGCTGTGCGTGTGTGTGCACGTGTGTGTGCACGTGTGTGTACACGTGTGTGTGTGTGTGTGTGTGAAGGCACACGCATGCATGCGAGCCCTCTCCCGCCCGCACCTGTGCTGGAGAAGCAGGGAAATCTGCCAAGAGCTTACAAGTGTCTTTCTTCATTTCCTGCTCTGTTGACTGAGGCTCAGTCAACCCTGCGGGCCAAATAGAGAGATGCAGAGCGTCCCTCCTCCCCTCCGTCCCTCCGTCCCTCCGTCCCTCTTCCCCTCCGTCCCTCCGTCCCTCCGTCCCTCCATCCCTCCGTCCCCTCCTCCCCTCCATCCTTCTGTCCCTCGGTCCTGCCTGCCTTCCGAGTTTCATAGTCTGCTGGTTTACTCATTGGAACTTTGCTTGTTTATCTTGACCAAAACGCATTTCCTGTGCTTTTTGCCATTCCCCTCGACTGTGATTTGTACGAACCTCGGGGTCCTCGGTCCTACGCCTTATATTTGGAAGCTGTACACACACACGGGCACACACATACACGCGCACGCGCACGGCCCCCGCAGGCCCCACTGGATCCCAAAGCCGAGTCCGCGGGGCTGCAGTCTTGCTCCCCAGCCCCAAGACGGGAGGGGAGGGTCCGAGTGGCGGCCGCCCCTTGAGGCAGGACCCTTCCTGCCGGGTGCTTGCCGTTGCTTTCCGCCCAGAAACCCAGCCGAGAGCTGAAGCGAGATCTGCGTCCTCCGGCCCGCAAACGAGGCCCAGGCTTCTCCCTTTCAGTTCCTCGAGTGCAGTGACTGTGACTTAGCGGAGAGTAATGCACTTCTGCCCTCACAGAAGATTTGAGGGGACCCGGGTGGAGGAACCAGGCCTCGTCATCGCCCCCGCCCTGACCGCCACTCTGCAGGGGTGGAAACGGGCCCACGGGTCCACGGCTTTTCTCACTCCGGCACAGCTGAGTGACACGGGACAGCTCAGGGTGGGACACAGGTGCGCGTGGCTCTGGAGCTCCTGCCCTCTGAATGGGAGCCTGCACTCCTCTCACCCCGGCCGGACCCCTCCTTGCCATGCAGGGCCGGGCGCCAGCCTTTCCTCCCACTTCTAGCCCGGTGGGCACGGTGCTGCTCCAGGGAAGCCCGGCTGGAGGCTCCCGCCTGCTCCTGATGTCCTGCTTCCCTCGGAGCCCACGCTGGTCTGCCTCTCTCACAGAGAAACTCCCGGCAACCCGTCAGAGGGGCCTCCCCTCCAAGGACCTTCTCTGCCTGTCCTTGGGACACGGGCATGGTCTGTGTGACCGGCTCTGCTCTGCATTGACCCTCCACTGTCTGTACTATGAGCTCCCAGACGGCAGCACCGGAGCCCCCCCGGGCCTGCGAACCTTGGCAGAGCCACTGCGAAGAGCAAAGGAGTTAATGTGTGTGTGTCCTTCAGGTTCTGAGGAGAAACAGAGGCTCGGGGGAGCCTGTGTGAGTGTGCACCTGTTGAGACTGAGAGCAGTTTATTTTGAGCGATTGGCTCATATGACTGCACGTCAGGTCTCAGACCCCCAGGGCAGGACAGCCGGCTGGGCACTAGGCAGGGCTCTGTGTTCAGCCTAGAGGAAGAATTCCTTCTTCAGGAAACTTCAGTCTTTGCTTCTGAGCCTTCAACTAATTATATGTGGCCCACCCACACGATGGAAGGTGACCCGTTTCCCCGGAAGCCCACTGATTATCGGTGTGAATAGTAGCTGAAAAAAATACCTTTACAGCCACTTCTAGGCAGTGTGTGACCAACCAATGGGCGTCATGGCCCAGCCAATCTGACATAAAATGAGCCATCACTCTATATGCAAAGCCCTTCTTCCGACAGTGCGTGGCTAATAGGGCACAGTCAGTACTGTGAGTGATTTTGTTAGCTATGTCCAAGTGAAGGCTCATTTGAATGCCTACTGAATTGTTTACGAGATTAAATAGACTTTAAAGGTCTTCAAGGTCATTGACCCCGAGATCCTAATAGAACCGCACACACTGTTGTGTAGCATTTCAGGGCCTAGTCACCCGGATGGAGGTCTGCCCTCAGAAGCAGCTGGGTGGCCTCTCTGTGATGATGAGCAGAAGAAGTTTCCTGGAGAAATCCTCTTCTTCTATAATCCAACTCTTCACGGAGTTTGTGCCTTCATGAAGGTAAAATAATCAGCAGTGAGATGGGTGGGGAGTCTCATGACTTTGTCTTTTCTGTTTCCAGGCTCTTAAAAATGTTGAAAAGAACCCCAGCAATATTGATATATTTCTTACACTCTTCTCTCTTATTTGTTCAGAGAAAACACTTTTTGTCTGAAGCCAAATTACTGCATGGCAAATTTCTACACCGGACTTTTATCCACCAAGTGTGATGCTGACGTATTCCAGCACAACGGCGTTTCTCCACGCGAGCTGTCAACGGCCCTTGGAAGTTGGTGTGGTCGATGGGGACATTTCTAACCAGTCGGATGGGCCTTCAGAAAACTCCAAGCCATTTAGGAATTACGTATTACTGCTGTTGAAATGGCACGTACTCGGGAAAAAACGAACGTTTGCTTACACTGAACGGAATGGACTTAAACTTGTTTTGCCCGTCGTTTGCACGGATTCCACAGATACATCTCACGTGTTCGAGCAGCTGCACATTATGTTCCTTGACTCAGGGTGAGGTGACGGGACATTTTCGTGACTCCACAACTCCCTACTGGAACGGATGGCGGTGCACTGTTACGCTTCGGAATGCTTCTGCGGTTCCCAGTGCATGAGCAGGAGTCAACAGGCTCCTGAAAGCTCTTGGAACATGGGTCAAAGAGTGAGTAAGCACAGTGAGAAATGTTCCTGGTAAAGCTTGGACCAAAGCGACGAGAAATTCCTAAAAGCTGCACATTTGTGTTAAATGAGTTCCAGTCCCTCAACCCCCAAGAAGTGACAAAGAAGCATTAGAGGAAGGGGGTTGGGGCCAAGACTGGAGAATGTGCTGGATTTCTCCCAGCGTCCCTGCATCCACTTCTTGAGGGCTCTTTCTGGGGTTCCCCATCCTCGCTGTAACTCAAACCCCGGTCTGTGCGGTGTGGACCCCGTGTCCCTGTGTGGGCTCAGGGCTCTCCTGGGAGCTCCAAACAGGTGTTTGCAGGTGCCGGGCCGGAGGCTCCCCTTGGACATCAGCCAAGCAGCACTTTTCACTCAGTCTGTCAAAGCCGTATCTCAGGAACCTCCCTTTTCCCCTGCGCTCTGCTTCCTGGAGAGAAGAACCCCCAACTACACAGTTGCTTATGCAAGAAACCTGAATGATTTCTACAGCAAACTTGCCTCAAATCCCAGAGTCAGTCACTAACTCCTGCCAGTTCTTCCTCCTGAAGTCCTTCTTGAGCCCTTCTTCTCTTTACACCACAGCCACCTGCTTTGGTCTGAGCCACCAGGGCTTCTCACTGGGGCTCCTACTCACCTGGGCTGCTTCTCACCTGGGCTTCTGGTCACCTGGGTTCCTATTCACCTGGGCTCCTGGTTACCTGAGCTGCCTATTCACTTTGGCTTCTATTCACCTGGGTGGCTTTCTGCCTCAAGTCCTGCTCTCCTCCAGCGTATTTTCTGCAATACAATCAGAATGACCTTCTTAAAAATACAACTCAACAACTCGGACCATGCTCGAATCCCTCCGGAGCTTCCCGTTTCCTCTCAGTTAAATTTCAGATTCATAGCCTGGCCCCAGTTGAACTCTCCTCCGTTCTACTCTGGGTTTTCCTCCTAACTGAGCTTCTCTTCCCCTGACTGTGTGGCTTCTCCAAGGCCCGGGTCCCCTGGGTGTGCCCATCACGTGCTTGTAAAGAGCCCTGCCACACTTCACCTCCCTAATGGGACTCAGAGGAGAGGTCCCCGTCCTTCAGAAAGCCATCCAGACCTCAGGCCATGACAGGTCCTTGGACATGCTCCTTCGTGTCATCCTCTACTTAGGACGACTCCCCTTAAAAGCTACAGGGAGAAGTTTTGATTGGGGACTTTTTAATTTCCCTTTGCAGGGGAATTAAATAATTGGTATAAAATATTTAGACGTGAACTTGTCGTATGTTAATCGGCTAATACACGTCAGGTGTTATTGTGCTGTAATAATCGTCATGGTTACTATTACTGTAACACCCACCCAACTCACAATCACTGTGCAAACCAGAATGCTAACGCACCCGGCCACGAAGAGACACACAACTGTCACAGAAGCTGGAAACATCGGTGTCTGTTACCTGCGTAAACCTAAACTGGAAAGGTAAAGTTTAATTCAAGGTTTTGATTTTGAAAAAGTGTCACTAAAAATTAATAGGAGTCACCGTCACCGTTGCAGTTTTTTATTGTTTTAATCCACTTTGGTTCTTGCCAAACACCTCCTCCCCGAGTTCTCTGAACCAAGTCACTTTCGCTTTCCTGATTTTACTGTCACAGACCCAGGGAGGGAAGAATCCCACCT
Organism: Taxidea taxus jeffersonii; assembly: GCA_003697995.1. Classification (NCBI taxonomy): domain Eukaryota; kingdom Metazoa; phylum Chordata; class Mammalia; order Carnivora; family Mustelidae; genus Taxidea; species Taxidea taxus. Next base: position 4,416 of record ML096838.1, on the reverse strand, counting down.
CTAGCGATGGCAGAATAGTGTCCCTCCCACCGAGAAAGCCTAAAAGTATGGATGAAATTAAGAAGAAAGTAACGCTGGATGGTTTTGGAGAGACAGATCTGAGGGCTCAGGTCCCAGGGGGAAAGGATGTTTAGACAAGGAAAAGCAACACTTGATATGATTTTCCCCACGGCGTTTGCCCAATGTGAAGTGACAGAGTGACAGCGGCAGAAAGGCTGAGGGCTGAGAGGAGGTCGTGCCGTCACACTGTGCTGGCGGCCAGAGTCGGGTACTGAGAAAAGACCTGAACGGACACCCCGGGCTGTCAGCTGACCTCAAAGGACTATCGCCTAATACTGAAGACACCAGGGGTAACCTCAGTGATGAAAAGTTTGAACCGTAGCCTCCAGTCAGGCCAGAGCCTGATTTAACGGATGTGCTCCGCCTCTGTTCACAAGCTTGTGAGGAAGGATAAAATGAAACTCTTCAGAGGAATGCACCATTTATGGAATCTCGAAAACTTTCACATGCATGGCTGGAGCCAACTTAAAAACCAGTAGGCGTATCAGAACATAGAAGCTAGAGATAAAACTGTCAATAGAATGAGACCCATGGGTGACCCACATGTTGGAGGAATCAGATGGATTTAAAATAACAAAGGAGACAACAAAAAAACACAAACTATCAAGAATGTACATGAGAATGTGTTGTAGGAAGAATCAGGACAGCTAAGTTCTTGTTTCAACCTTATTTTCCACGAGTCTTATGAAAGTGGGCAGTTTAGTTACCCTCCAAAAGCTTCAGTTACTACCAATAAACTGTGGACAATAGCCTTTCATCTACCCGGGGCGGGGGAATGAAAGGAGATCGTGAGAATTGCAATCTCCAAATGGAAGTTACTGCTGGCATTGCTACCTTTGGGCTCAGGCATAACTCACTAGCTCCTGGTTTGAAGTAAGAGCTGATGTTCACTTAGGACATCCCTCTCCTGATTGTTCAAGATTGTTACAGGCTTGTCTAGTCTACGCCATGAGTGCTTAATAAAAGTTTGTAAATTAACTGATTTTGATATGGGAACTTCTATTTCCTCATCACTAGCTCAGGCTCCCTCTTTTTCATTCTAAAATTTTATTTATGTTTAGGTACTCATGTATTTTTTAATTGGACATTTAGATCCAAATGCATATTGGTAATAAATTAAAAAAATGTTGACAATTCTAAAATCATTTTTGAGTTTCTTTTTTTGCAGTTAACTATTTATTCCAGAAAGAGTTATGAAGTTAGTGGATGAGGGTTTTGCTATATGTCAAAAGAAACACCTGAAAGCCTTAGATTAGCTAGATGTTCAGAATCTGACTCTGACCTCTGGTAGTTCTACCTTCGAAACAGATTCCCTAATTTTATACACTGTCCAAAACTTCTATGGTAATTCCTTTTGTTTCTAAAAAGTTAAGCAAAGAAATGTAAATTGATATAATAGTATACCAACTCTGGGTTTATTTTCTTTTAATTTTTATGTTTTTAATTTAAATTCAATTAGCAAACGTATGATACATCATTAATTTTTGATGCAATGTTCAATGATTCATTAGTTGCATAGAACTCCCAGTGCTCATCACATCATGTGCCCCCCTTAAGCCCCATCCCCCAGGTACCCCATCCCCCCACCCACTTCCCTTTCTGCGACCCTCAGTTTGTTTCCTGGAGTCAAGAGTCTCTCGTGTTTTGTCTCCCTTTCTGATTTCTTCCCATTCTGCTTCCCTCCCTGTCCCTATGATCCTCTGCGTCATTCCTTATGTTCCATGCGTGAACAAAACCATGTGATAATCGTTGTTCTCCGACCGACTTGTTTCACTCGGCATAATACCCTCCAGTTCCATCCATTTAGAGAGAAAGCAGAACTGAGTTGCAAATTTTAGAGAATTTTGAGAAGTAGTTCAACCTTAAATCTAACATTTTTTTTCTCCCGTCGAATATCCACTAATTATTTTTGTGTTAGAAAAGAACATGCCCTTCCAATCTCTTCTGTTGGGGTTTGTCTCCCTGTTATGGCTACAAATACTTTACTTGCAGAAAGAGTTCTTGTTTGTACTCACCTTGCCGGATGCTCGACTGCGCTGAGTTCAGAGGTCACCTGTTCGACACCAGTGTGGTTGCTGTTCAAGCAAGTTCGTGATGAGAGGAGTGTCTGTGTCATAGACATAGAGCCTCAGGTGAGTCTGTGAGGGAGGAACCATGCCCCGAATGGATGATCCTTTGGGGTGTCTCACCCAGGGAGGAAAGGACACTAGGAGGGGTGACTTTAGGGATCGCGCTGTTGTTCATAAAATAAGCACTCTCCTCTTCTACGTCTTGCCCTCTTCTCCTTTCCAGGAAGAAATGTACCATCCTGTGTCATTGATATTGGGCTTGGCCATCGACCTTCCTTTGGTCACTGGACTATGGATGCAGATGATATCAGTAGTTTTAAGAGACATCATGAGGGGCACCTAAGTGGCTCACTTGGTTAAGGACGTGACTCTTGATTTCGGCTCAGGCCATGATCGAGTCGGGAGAGCGAGCCCTGCGTCGGGTTCCGTGCTGAACATGGATACTGCTTGGGATTCTCTCTCTCCCTCTGCCCCTCCCCCCAACTCGCATGTATTTATGCCCTTTTCTCTCAAACAGAGGAGGAGAGAGAAGCTCCCATGATCACTTTTATGCTCCCTTCTCCTCCAGGAGGCTATCACAGTGCAGAGAGTGTGTGATCCTCTGGGCTCTAGCCTAGGACCGAAACGAGACCATCTACCGAGAGCATATGTGACCCTCACTTCTGCCTGGAGCTGAGCTCCCAGAATCTGAGCTCTTAGGAGGAGATAAATGCGTGCTGCCTCAAGTGGCTGCGGCTTCAAGGACTGTTTGTGAAGCCACATCATCACAACAAAAGCTGTCTAATGCAGGTAGATTAAACAAAAATTGGCATTGATGAGATTGGATAGTTGGAAGGGATCATCCTCACTTACGCTGTGCACCAGGTTTGCATGTGCATTAAACAGGCAACGCTCTTAAAGTAAACAAAACTGCGAATAAAATGTGGGCGCAAAAGGTGACCTGGCATCAGAAGAGGCAAGAACCTTACAGGAATAACTAATCAAAGGAGTCACAAAACAACCCAAATCAGTTTGGCTCTGTCACATATTTAAACTTCTGTAAATCAAGAAAAAAATCAATAAAATCACAATTCACAAATCGTGGAAAAAAGTCTGTGAAATACATATGATTTGATCCATACTTTCTAGACGGAAAAACGAGGCTTGACACAGTGTAGAGATTTGCACAAGTGTGTGCACGGGGTGCGTAACACGAAGCCGAAGCCCACAGGGGGACCCCAGGCACCGGCTGCCAGTAGGGTTACGAGCTGGCTACTGCCCAGAGTCTGGTCCTCGTCCCTTTGGCCTTTTGGAGCACAATTCACATAAATTCCCAGTGGATTAGACATTTTCCTTTATCAAGGAGTCCGAGCTATCGTGTATTAAATCCCACACACACAACTGACTGCCCGGCGCAGGTGACATCTTTCAGAAATGTGATGCAGCTGAATAGTGAGAGGCTCCTCCCAGGATGGAAAGTACGGAGATTTGTTATCAGAGACAAACAGAGACCAGAAGACAAAAGCTTGTGAAATTAAGTCGGAGTCTGAGGTTGCTGGAGCATGGCAGGGACCATTCTGGAGATCTCCCCGTTGCCCTTCCCGCTCCTCTTCCAACAGCGCAGACAGAGCCAACGGCAAGCCCGCACTTGCACTACCTCTGACCGGAACTGAGCGGCATGTGCGAACAAGGAAGCGGGGCTGCCTCCACCGACTGTCTGTGCTTTCCTGCTGTGCTTGGCGACTTCGGGGAACATGACGCAGCCAGCACTGCTTCACTTTGCTTAGATCGGGTCAGAGGCTTTCTTCCACGGGGTTCGAGCACGTGACACTGCCCCACCCTGTGACGAGCGCCTGGCCCACTTTCGCTTCCAACTAAGACAGATGGCACATGGGCCAGGGCACGTGGGGTTCCGTGAGACGAAGGGAAGCGAGAAGGGGAGGCAGACAGACTAGAGGGTGGCCCGAGTTCCCGCCTCCTGGTGATCGTGCCTTGTACCGGCCCCCCTCAAGCGTGGCTGGGACCCGCACGTGTCCCCAGTGATGGGTCAGGGCAAGCGTGGTGGGCTGTCACTCCCGCGATGGCAACACGTTACACAGGACTCCATTCTTCTCTCTCCGGACACTCCCTTCAGGGGTGTGATGATCTTCATGGCTGTGCCGGGGAAGCCTGTGGGGTAGGAGCTTCGGGTGGCCCCCAGCGTCTGAGGGTGTCCAGCTTCCAGTCTGCAAGGGGCCACGGCCCTTGGTCCTGCTGTTGTTCGAAAATAAGTCCTCCAACCATCCAAGGGGGCTGGGAAGAGACTGCT
>ML096836.1:2763-20061 GCA_003697995.1 Taxidea taxus jeffersonii | reverse complement strand
CTCCTGATTTCTGGTCCCTTTGCTAAACCAAAACCCACAATCTGCTCTGGGCAAACACTGCCTCCCATTTTGTGTTTCTTCATAACTACCCCTACTTCCTGTCCTATGCCATGAGGGAAACATGATGTAAGAAGGCTTCCCGAAGCAGCCCATGGATGGTGACCTGGGTCCTGTACCCCAGGAATCACTGCTTTTCCTTTCAATGGGTGCTGCCCACTTTGGATAACTCTGAGTCAGGTAGAAAAAGACGTCTTGTCTTCGGGTCCTGTGTCATTGTCAACTGATTTCTCATACACCTGGCCATCCTTCTGCGCCGGCTATGATCCAGGGCTCTAGGGGACCTCCAGTTTCATCAAAGGTAACGTTTGAGTTTGATCGTTTCTTCGTCTCTGGGCTGTCTTGGGTTGGGGTCATAGAAGAAACAAGACAGACATATGTAAATGACCATTCGAAATGGAGAGACTCGCTCCTTTCTTGCAATCGGTCTTCTTTTTCTTCTCCCCCATGAATTCAATACCAGGGAGAGACGACTTGAAGAGAACATGCAACAACATAATTTCAGATCATCACAGATATGGGGTAAGGGGCACTCAGAGAGCAATGATGCGCTTTTTGATGCTACTCTGGACAGTCTAGAAAATATTATTAGGGAGGTTGAAGAGCTATAGGAACAAATCTGATGGAGAATTTTAACTCTACCAGACGCAATTTTTCTCTTTAATTCAAAACAATTCGGTTGTATATAGAGATAGCCACATTTGATTTTTTTCTAAGCTATTTTGATCAAAATGTACCAAAGAATACATTTTTCTCCTCTTTTTTTTTTTTTACCTTAATTTCTATTTTCTCCGTTCCCTTCTGATTTTGCCCAGAGAGTGCATTTTCTCTGTTGGAGCTCAGTGCGCTGTTGTGCAAAAAGTCTGTTGGCCCAGATGAGCACGGTAGATATTTATATGAAATAGCAGGGAAGGATCCATCTGGGGTGCATGAGTGATGTTGGCAATACAGGAGGAAGGATTCTGATTTGTTATATAAATCATCCTGAGAGCCCCCAAGAGTGCACACGTAGGGGCTTCTCCTCATCTTCATGGTGATTAGGATCACCTTTTCAACAGAGTTAAAATGAGGTTACGTGTGATTTTGGAAAGAGGATTAAACAAAGATAAGGGTTTTGATGTCTCTTGCTTGTACCCGTTGACGTATTTCAACAAAACAGAAGGTTTAAAAGGAGGAGGGTTCTTACCACTACCAGTGCTCTGTGCCTACAGAAAATAATCAAAACTGAACCACAGACCCAACGTAGTTCTGAAAATTCATACCATTATCGTTGGGTGGAAATTAACATTATGTAGTAATTTCACATAAAGCGACTTTAGGGGGGAAAAATCAGACACTTAAAGGAGGAAGAAATCCTGTGTTTAACTCAGAGCTCCAGACCCCATATGGATGAATATTTTTCCTTCCTCTGTTTATTCCTGTTTTCTAATGCAGGAAGGCGTTTTGTTTTGTTTTTAAAGATGGCCATTTGAGTTCATCATTACCAAGGCTTATTTGAGAATTAATCTGATATTTATGAGCTTATTCTGAAACAGGACTTTCTTAAAATATGCTTTATGATGTCAGATTGGAAATGACTACGCAGTGGCAAGTCCAAACACATTATCTCTATGATGCCGGGGTGGGTAAGTATATGCCTTGGGGGTATAATACTGGCATTCTTGGGAAATTCCGACTCTTGGTAACTGGAGAAAATAGCACAGAAGAGTGCTTCTTGTTTGACATTTTCTCCAAGCCACCATGACTGGGAAGACCAGCCATTTCAATCCTAAAAGCTATACAGAGATTTCTTTCTGTCCGTGCAGTGCCTCTGAAATTCACAGGCAAGGACAGGGGTTGAGGCCAGCAAGAACCTCACACAGAGATCTCCCATCTTCATATTTTGTCCAAACGAGACTGAACACTCAGCATGGAGGCGATCTCATGGCAATGACTGTCCGCTCTCTGTGTAACAAGCTTACCCGTGGGCACGGGTCTGCAGAATCAGTCCCATCTCTCCTTTCCAGGAACACTGGGTCAGTGTGGAACCACCCTCCTCGTCTGGGCCTCTGGGCCACCCCAGAGCTTGGAGCCTGCTGTAAGACACGGTTTAGGACACAGCATCCCGACCCAATCTATGCCCACCATTGAGAAGACTCAGGTGAATTCAATGGGGGCTGCTGCACGGCTCGGACACAAATCGAAACAGTGCCCTGGGACACAGCCCCACAAAAAGGCACTCACTTCTCAGAACCTGCTCTTGCTGTGTTGCTGTGGGCTCTCGCTGCCCACGATGGGAGTTTTGCCGAGTTTTCAAAGAAGAGAGCAGGCTCCGAGCTTTCCAGGAAACGTAAGTGCTTGAACGAACAGTAGCGGGCTTCCATGGCTACACTACAAAGACCGGTACGAGGCTCCTCTCATGTTCAGGAAAGGCCCCGGGCAGCTCGGAGGAAAGTTTCCTAATGACGCGCCCCTACGTGCACCCTTACCTCCTGCACCCAACAATTAAATCCGAGAAGCCAGCAGTAGCGAGATGGTGGGTTGCCCTGCCTGTGCTCCTCCCGTACCTTGTGGCATCCCTCTTCTCCGCTTTCGTGGCCGGACTCCCGTTCCCCTCAAACTCTCCAGCACCCTGTGAAGTGCCCACTCAAACCGACTTCTCTGCTCCCAAGCTTCCTATTGAAAAGTCCTTCACTCTCCCCTCTCCTGCACCAACATCTGATGCTCTACGGCGAGCAGTTCTCAGCTAAAAATGAGGAGGAAGCAATCTGATTAAGGAGGTTAAGAGGGGACCCACTTTCTTGGGGGCATTTGCATTTTCACAAGGGGGTTGAGAGGCGCGTCTGACATGGAATTCCATGCGCATCGGCATGGAATTCTGCGGAGAGTGCGGAGCCCCGGAGAGCAGGAATGAGCTCCTGTAGGTCTGGAATTGAGAACTGGGAGGTGGGAAGTATTCTGAGGGGGCATCAGTAGGGCAAGTGTGCGGCTGTGAACACACATTGCTTCTGCTGGGCGCCGTCTCAAGAACTCGGGACGGTGGCATAGGACAGAAGTGTCCTTAGTGGGTTGTGTTGGGTTTGTGGGATTAAATGGATTTTACGAGAAAATGCTACCATGACTCATGGAGAGTTCTTTCCTCTGCGCCTCATCTCTGCCAGGCTACTAGACTCTCAGCCTCTTCTCTCCTTCCCTCTCTCCTGGAGGCTCATGTCTTGAAAGGTGAATGGAAGGTCTGTGCATCTCTGATGGGTCCTCAGTACCTTTACGATAAAGCTGAGGTTCCTTCACAAAAATCTTCACCATTGGGAGCTGAGAAGCTCTGCCCTTCGTTCTCCTTTCCCACTTGCATTCCACACTGAACTCCCACAAATGTAAAGCATTCCCGCCTGGATTCCCCCTGCCGTGTAGGGACAGCCCCATTTCTTCGCTCCCTGTAGTCTCCGTTGCTGGCCTCTGCTTCACTTCAGTCTTCTGCATTCTGCTCTTGACTCCCACCAGTCCCGCGGGCTGATCTGCCCAAGGACAGGTAACCAAACCCCACGTCTGTCCTCTGCCCCGATCTTCCTCGGTCTTTTAGCAACAATGGAAGGTTGACTTCTCCTTTGATGAAATGCTCTTTAGGCTTCTCCTAGGAGCCACCCTCAATCCCCCCAACGTGTTTTCACGGGGCACCTTCTACTGATTACGACCAAGGCTCTTCAAAAAGTATGCAGATGCCTCCGAGCTGGGTATTGCCTTATCTTGCCAAATTACAGAACCGCCATGTCAACGGGAATATAATATGAAGCACACACTGATTTGAGCTCCTTCTTCCCACTATCTGTACGTTCTTCTCAGCAACGTCACACATGGCTAAGCCTGCAAATGGTATTTAAAAGTGCACGTATGGTATATGTGAAAATGGACCGAGTGCGTTGATGGACTCGGCACACTCTGACCGCCCCGTGGAGATCTTCCACGATCATTTGTCCAAATTACATAACGCTTAGAAATACAGGAAGACGCTTTCATACAAGCTAATCAGAACAATATGTGGCTGTTGGTGAAAATCGCCGATGACATTGGAATCTGTGGGACTTCATCAAAGAGGCAACGTCAACCAAGACCTTCTCCCCTGATGGCTGCTGCACTTCCCTCCTTCGGCGCTTACAAAAAATGGTGCTATCAACACTCGTGTGCCAAGTTTCCGTGTGGGCACTCGTTCTCCTTTGTCTGAGGCAGACTCCGAGGAGCCGATCGCGGGGTTGTACGGACGACGTTCGCTCTTCTTTGTTAGCAGCTGGCCCGGCGCTCGGTGCCGCCACTGGTACGGGGCCCCCTCCTCGACGCGGCCAGCCCCCGAATGGAATTAGGTACCCGCTGCTGTTCACAGATCCGGCGCCCTCCCTCTGAAGTGCGAGAGACAATTTACAGTCTCACGTGTGTGGCTCCCTGCTGCGTCTCCTATAGCAGATCCCACGTTGCACGGAGGGTCTGGGCCACATCCATCTCGCTTACAGATGGGAAGCAACGCAGGGGGATTGGAGGCACTTTTTCTCTCCCCTCAAACTCTTGGGATACGTGCTGAGCTGCTCCTCCAAGGAGGTTCTGGCCGGACAAAGGCAGGTGAGTGTCCGGGCGAACATGAAGGTGTGGACAGCACGCAGGTCGGCAGGCCTTGATCTGCTGTCTCTGGGGCCGTCACTGGGACCCTGGGAACAATTCGGGCAATGGGCCCGAGGCTGACTTCCCTCATCCTGATGCAGAGATGCCCCTGGACGTGGTGTGGGCCATTTGCAGATAGCAGTTGGGAGGAGAGAAATCAAGGTAGAGAAATAGAACCGGTGTTGGAAACAGTCTGAGGGAGGGGGTGACGGGTGCAAAGCCTTCCCGACACCCCCCCGGGGAATAACCACATGCCATTCCTGAGGAACTGGGAGTCTGGGGCAGGGACGACTTTCAGAGACCTGCCGTGTGGCTGGAGACACCCGCAAACTCTGCTGACTCAGTTCCGGTCTGGATCGGGCGAACAGGCTTCATCCACCTGACCCTGCATCGGTAAGAACATCAGCAGAGAGCAAGCAGCTCGTCACACACGGGCCCGAGAAGTACTTGCAAAGAGAGGGCACTCGAGAATGACATTCTGCAGCGTTCTCCGGAGGTAGGTTGAGAATACCAAAGACCACAGTAATGAGGGAGCTGTCTCCTGCGTAGACAGCGGTAGCATCCGAAGACCTTTAAGATTCCCCCAATTAGAGGGCATCTCGAGCTTGTTTAAAGGAAAGGATTTTTCTTGATAAAAACTGCCAGTGCAGCTAAGGCAGGCATGGGCTCTGTGCGGCCTGAGTGTGAGGAGATGGCTATTTAAATGTAGGATCCACTGCTCCCGGGCAGCACCCCTGTGGGCTGGGTCTACACCAGGAAGGTGACCACAGGACATCAAACATCCTTTTGTGACTCTAACTACCAAATCGTTTCCTTTAGAGGTAACAGAGGGGAAGCTGGGCGCACTCCAAGCCACCTCACGGAGCGCACTAAAACAAAAAGAGCAAACCAGAAGGCAAGGACGAACGTGCATCAGTAAAAAGTGCCAGCTCATATGAGCCCTCTCAACACATGCTAGATGACCCGGTTTATGCAGAAATCGAGTGTTTTGCAATTTCCAAGTGATCTGCATATGTGAATAGTTTATCTTAATTAAGACTGTTTTCCATGGGATTTTCCATATTTCAGCAACTATCTGGCTCTTTGCCTTTCTTCTCAAGGTAAGCGCTTTTCTAAGGGGTCCCAGAGGGTCTTGAATGTGCCTTCCAAGAAGACGCACTGCATGCACCCACAGAGCAGAGGCGAGGGAAGGGAGGCAAGGGAAGAGCACGGGCTCTGCTGGTGCTCTCGGTCCAGGTAGCCCGGTTCTTGGCTGTCTTGCTTCTCTGGAATTCTGACTACTGGTATACTTGACTCTGGGTGGCTGACTTCTCCTGGTTGCTCTCACTGTGCCTGGCCTCCAGGCTACGTTAGAATCCCAATCCTGTTTAGGGGTGTATACTGTGATTCCAAGTCATCCCTAAGGCCCAGCTGGCACTGGTTTCTCACCTATCCTGCCAGCTCACTCAAGCTGTGCCGTCCATGAGCCCACTCCTTGGTGGCACAACCCAGGCTTGGGCATGACTCACTGATCACAGGCGCTGCCAAGACTTCGCCCTCTGTCTCCGGTTATATGGAAGGGACCCCCAGAGGCGGGCCGGGGTGATGCCTGAGAAGTTTCGTGATATTTCAAGCGAGACACAGATTCAGGGAGACGTGCAACGTCTGCACAAGATCAAAACAAAGCGAGCCCTTGCTCGGAAAGTTCATGAAAGGCCAAAGACCATGAACAAAATCTTAGCAGCAGCGGAAGGAAAGAGACAGATGGCTTTCAGACGTAGGTAATTTCGTCAAAACGAAGGAAGTCAGATAACAGAAACCGTATCTTTATAGGGTAAGAGGAAATTAATTTCAAGCCACAACCCAATATCGAGTGAAGACACCCTTAAAAAGTCACGAGACAGGGGCGCCTGGGTGGCTCAGTTGGTTAAGCGACTGCCTTCGGCTCAGGTCATGATCCCAGCGTCCTGGGATCGAGTCCCGCATCGGGCTCCTTGGTCAGCAGAGAGCCTGCTTCTCCTTCTGCCTACCTCTCTGCCTGTGCTCGCTCCTGCTCTCTCTCTGACATAAATAAATAAAATCTTAAAAAAAAAATTTTTTTTTAAAAAGTGAGACAGATATGTTTAGACAAATCATGGAGATAATTTGTCATCATCAAATAAAGCGATATAAACACTCAACGTGGTTATTCGTTGACTAGGATTTCTAGAACAATGATGAAAGTTTACTCAGAAGGTGGATTTCCTTCTTTGTTTCTGATTTTTACATGGACTGTGTTTTTCACCACCAACTATGGAAGTGACATGACTTCCAGAAAAGTAACGATTGTTTAGTTAAATATCTATCCACAATTTAGTAAGACTTTGAGTATCGAATGCATACCCACTCTTTCCTAGAGTGCATTTAGAAAATAGGCCATTTTAAGTGACTTTGTGAAACACATGAATTCCCCGTCTCTTTGACAAGGATTTTTGCAAGTTGATGTATTTGATGGCATGTTTCCAAGGCCTCTCGCTTGTGAAAAAACTGGAGAACGTTAGGATATTCAAAGAGCTCTTTATGATTTTTATGCCCTAGAGAAATATATCATTAACATTGTGGTAAATACTTGCCAGTAGTTTAATGTAAAACACTCATTGCATAGGCGGTGCTGGAGAAACACATGTAGAATTCGGCAATCATGGGTTCCGGTTGACAAAAAGCAATGCTTTCATGCAATGCCTTAATGGGATAGTCTGACGGTTTCCAGAGCAACTTTGTGTCAGGGATCTGCTGTTCTACGGAGAACCACAAAGACAGAAGTACCTATCTAGTCCTTCGGAAACCACGTGGGCCAAAAGATGCACAGGAAAAGTTAGTTGATTCAAGGAGCAATCAAAGCAGGGGAGGCCACACAATGACCTGGGTGCGAGCCTCACATTTCTACCTCCCCCCTTCTGCAGATGTGATAAATACCCCTCGCTCGGTTCTGCGTTAACAGAGGAGTCTTTCAGATGAAACGTTAGAAGCAGGAAACATATCCCCGGGCTAAGGGAGGATATAAAAGTGGTAATGGATGTGCACAAGATACTACAAAAGAGATTCACAAGAAACCAGAATCGTTCTAGGTGTCCTGAAGACCCGGCCTTCAAGCACTAAAGGTCCTCTGTAAACCAAGTATCTCCAAACTATGGAAAGTACTGGAGATACCACATGCCCTGCCACCGTGACTGCCAAGTGCCGTTCACGAAACCATCCCTTCTGTGTGCGGGACTCTCGTCGCACGTGTGACGTCGGTCCGTCCATCAGACCAACTCCCCAGAGGGGACATGACCCGCATTTCACAGGCCGCGAATCTGAGGGCGACGTGAAGCTAGATGAGGCCGCACGACGTTCTAGCGGTGCCGCCGGGATCTGAACTGAACTCCGCGTAATCTGAAATCCTTTGTTTTGCCGGGGGTAGACCTGGGTCAGAAAGCCGCCATATGAGGCCAAAGGGCTTTGGATCTTATCCTGTGGAATAGGAGAGGGCACACGGCACGAAGCAGAGGAGTTACTACATGTATCTTTTATGGTAAAAGTGGGTTATGCTGTAAAAATTTGTTCTCAAAAACCAGTAACACTATCCAAAGCAAGGCCAACTTAGAGTCGGACCAATATATTCACAGGAACAGCAACCTCAGTGGCTAAGCAGGGACCACTGGTTGCAGGCAGACGATCCGTGTGTCTTGACAAGGCAGGTCTCTTCGAGACGAAGCAGGGGTCTTCCAGACCTCCTTTCTCTCCGATAGCTCACTGAACTCCAGCCAATAGGAGAATCGGGTGGAAAAACCCTAATACGGAGTCGCTGGCACGTTCTTAAACTTGTGTATGTTTCACTGAAGAGGAATTAAGAAGAGACTGAGTGTATCACATCTCAGGGGCTGTTGTCAATACCAAATGCTTCCAGAGGAGGTGCAGGGGATGAGCAAACACTAGCTGCCCGCTAGGGCAACACCATGCATCAGCCACTCATCGCTGCATGTCCCTGAGAGAGCACACTTTTAACGCAGGAAGAGAGCAGAGTGACTCTCCAAACTTCCTTGGCGGGAGTCACCGTGGTCTAAATTGGCATTCTTATCTCTCCTCTGTGAGATGGATGGGTTGTTAGCAGGAGGCCATCACGAAGAGGCACTGGGGCAATGAGGCTGACGTAGGATAATAAGAAAGACCATGCGTACCTTGGCCAACTGCCAGTATTTCCTTTGTGCAAAAAAAATGAGTTTCGCCTTGGTTGTAACAACAAGAGAACAACATAGTTGAGATCAAATTTACCCTACGGGAAAGTGTACGTCAATCTAGAGCTACATGTGTGAGAGAAGCATGACAGTGCTTTGAGTTCTTCATGCAAAACGGCTTAAAGATTAGAAAACAGACGTACTTTGGAAGAAGGAGATATCGAATCCAACAAGTGCCCACTTCACAGAGATCTTTTGTTTGCTGCACACAAAGACAGTGATATTTCCCTTACGATATTTTACAGTGTGAGTACCGTTTGGCTTTTTAAAAAAACAGGTCACAGAGTCTCACTTATGTTTTACATTTGCTGAAGGATACTTTTTTTTAAGAAGAAGGTAAAATCAAACACCCATACATAATGTGGACTGATGTCAAGGATTTTATTCAACTCAATTAACTGGTGAGGGACCCAGTAAGACGTTACAACGGGTCTGAGAACTGAGAACAGACGCGTACACGGACGATCAATAATGCCGAAATGAATCTGCAGGACAGATATACAACTGATCAACTGCCAGAGGCAACCATCAACAGAGGACCAACACTGGGCACATCTGGATTGATTACCATGACTCTGCTACCATTCCCAGTTGGAAATTAGCTCCATGACAATGACACATCAGCTGGCAGGTGCACCCGGGGACTGCTCTTCCCATATTCCAATCCAATGCCTTTCTCAATGTTCCCACCACAAAAGGCCGAGTAAATCTAGTAAAAGGGGTTCACTGCCAAAGTGTAACATCATCGGGTAAACGATCCTAGAGATGTGCTAATAAGGCTCTTGGTCACACTAGGTATGTATTCTGAATTCAAATTATATTTGGATCAAAGGCTGTGTTAGACAAACGTCTGTTTTTAGAGGAGGGGAATGGTTTTTTGTGAGGTAGAAACCGTATCCTCAAATGTGGACATGAACCTAGGTAAAGGTAAGATACAGGCCACAGTTATCTTCCTACTGAAAACAAACTACTGACTGCACAGTGCCGAATGGAACTCTGAGAGGAGGTCCACTGAGAGGTTCAGAGAGCACAGCTTCTGAGTGGAGGTCCACCAAGAGGTTCTGAGGGCATGGCATCTGAGAGGAGGTCCACCAAGAGGTTCTAGAGGCACAGCCTCTGAATGGAGGTCCACCAAGAGGTTCTGAGGGCACAGCCTCTGAGTGGAGGTGCACTGAGAGGTTCTATGAGCATGGCCTCTTAATGGAGGTCCACTAAGAGGTTCAGAGGGCACAGCCTCTGAGCGGAGGTCCACTGAGAGGTTTTAGGGGCACGGCCTCTTGAGTGGAGGTCCACCGAGAGGTTCTGAGGGCACAGTCTCTGAGTGGAGGTCCACCAAGAGGTTCTAGGGGCACGGCCTCTGAGCAGAGGTCCACCAAGCAGTTTTGAGGGCACAGAAGATGGTCAATTCTGCTAATAAGGAGAAGGATTTCTCAGCGCTCGTGCACGACACGGCCTTTCTACTCAGATTGCAAGTGAAATGCAGCTATGATCTCACTTCTGTCAGCTGCTATGGCACATTAAGACCCACGCTTTAAAAAGTGACATCACATAGGAAGGCTATAAATAATAACGTATATGTACATACATACATATATATACATACCTATATGCAAGCACACACATATATTCTACATTTTCCAACCAGGGCTTAGAAAAACCGGCAAGGAAAAGAAAGGAACACAAAGAGAACCTAGTTTTGTCCTGGAAAAGCAAGTACGTTACATATATACGCACAAGTGTAAGTACGTGTAAGTACACAGACACGCACACACGCACGAGCACTGTCACACAAGCGTGCGTACCGGCCGTGTGTGACTCTTACATGACCACTGCGAGGCCGCAGCACCGTACGATCACCCCCATAGGTTGTAGGATTGTGTAAAGGAGCGTTTCGGTCCCTGTCCTGGGCTGTGTCAGATGCCGTCTCTCAGCTGGGACGTGGTTGGTCAGCGCGGGTCAGCTTTGCCGAGACCACGTGGGACAGAAGGTCGGGTTCACGGGCTGGAAGGGCAGGTCCCGTGGTGATCTCCTGGGTGCCGGGGTTCCGCCGAGTGGGCGCTGCTGCCGGGGGGCGTGGCGGGCTGCTCACGCGTAGGGTGGCAAACCAAACCGCTCGGGCTGGAAGTCCTCCAGGGAGTCCAGCACCAGGGTGGCCTTGGACGTCAGGCGTCGGTGCAGGTTCCTATCTGGAACCATGACCACCTGCATGCCGGCTGCAAGGGCTGCATCCACGCCATTGGGAGCGTCTTCAAACACGAGGCACTGCAGGGTAGGAAGAAAGACAAGGTTGAGACGGCCGTTCCCGTGACCAGGCAGCTACACTGGGTTTTCACGGTTTTTATTATGGACGTGCTCGCCGGCACTGCCGCGGTGCACACGGACACCGAGAAGGGGAGGCCAGGTGGGTCGTACACACCGTCCCGCGGGCTTCCCGCAGTCCCGACGGTACAGGGGACAGCGTTCTGTCACTGCTGACAAGGTGCCGACACGTGGTGGAGCTGGACGGCAAGACGGGACATTTGGTTTGTGTCCTCTTGGAAGCGTACAGATCTGTGCCATCCATGACCCGACATTCGGAGCACACGTCGAGTGTGTGTGTGGTGGGGGGACACGTGCTTTAAGCACACAGTCGCTGCAGACCTGAGACGTTTTAGCATCCGCAGCGCGGAAAGTGAGTGGTTAAGGTGTGTGAGCGAGGGCCCGGCCTGTGTGTGCACAAGGCACAAGGCGACTATCTCCAGCACCAAGACCAGCTGCGAGGAGCGGGATCTCCTCCGGCTTGCCCCGCACATCCACCCTATTAAACCCTGGATACTGCCGCCCCGTCACACACCCACACTTAAAAGGGGCTTTCCGGGCACTGTGGTTCTCAGGCAGCTCCGAAACGTGCCATCCCGGGCATGACGCGCAGAGACTCTGCACTCGAGAGTCCGTGCGTGGGCAGATCAGCCCGTGGCCCTACGCCACTCTGCATGCAGGGCCCACGTGAACCTAGCAGGTTCCCACCGTTCCCGGAAACAGCTTCCTTGATTCTTGCAGTGAAGATTCCGCTGCAGGGACCCGACATGCGTAAAGGGGCTGCGATCACGGCTGGGAGAAGCTCGCCCGTTGCTCCCCCCATTGTGCACAGGTGACCCCCAGCTGCCAGGAGACGTCCGGTCACCCCACCTTCCGAAGCCCCCGCCCCCCGTTTCATCACGGGAACTGTGTCACGGCGGGCAGCGGCAGCTCCCCGTGCATGACCCAGCGAGGCTCAGGGACGCCGCTCGGGGGCCGTGTGGCACGGCAAGGTCTGCTTCCTCTGGGGCCCGCAGGCACTGGCAGCTACACACACATCCGCACGCACAGGTGCGCACTCGCGGGCTCGCACACAGAAGCAGCTGGCTCGCAGGCACAGGTGAGCGGCTCCGACTCACGCACGCACACGCTCACACACAGAAACGGGCATGCAGGCACACGTATAACACACACACTCGGACAGAAGTGCACACTCATCGACATCTGTGGGCATTCGGGGACACAGCGATGCTCCTTCCTGGTGGAGGGCGGGGGCAGGTGCACTGACCCTTTCCGTTCCTCTTCCCCGCTTCCCTCTGCCTGGGCTACGGGAGGTGAGCCGCCTCCCCTGTGAGGCGGGGGTGAGGGCCGTTCCGACACGGGGCCAGCTCAGGGCCCCAGCGGGCCACGTCACAGGGAAGCTGAGGCGAGCTCGGCGGGGTCGGACGCGGCACGGGGACGCTCAGGGCGGCCGTGGGCTATGCTCACAGTGGAGGCCGGTGTGCCCTGGAAGTGGGCCTGTGAGCGCTGAAAACAAGGCAGATTTACAGAAACAGTGCGCTCTGTCCCTCTGGCTTCCTTCTGAGAGCGTACAAACGCGCGTGCGTTCTTTTCCAAGCTCTGGGCGTCCACCTGGAATCAATGGTTCCTCCAAGTCGGACCAAGTCTCTGTAGAACGAGCACCTTCGTTCTTCGGCTCGGCCGCAGACACGAACTCTTAGGGGCACTTCCGTGGCCGCGTCCTTACACGGAAGACCACACGGCATTGTCCGTGTCCTCCACTGCCTCATGCGGGACCACGAGGAGCACGTACACGTCCAGGGGCACCGGGGAACTGACAGACGCCCCTCCTTCTGCGAGGGTCTGGCGCGGTGTGCAGGCCACCAGCAAAATGTCAGCGAGAAGAGGGCAAGACGGTTTGCCTGTCGTCGGGCAACGGAGCTCGGTGGAAGTCCGGAAAGCGGCTTCGGTTTTGCAGGGGAGGCTCCTGCCAAGGGCCAGGGGAGGGAGACCTGCAGCCTCAGAAACCCGGACACTCACGGAAACGAGGGCCCGGAACACGGCGGAGCGCCCACAGCTGAACACTCCTTCCCAGCGGGCTGACCCCATTCTAGGACAGGCCACGACCTGTGGACAGGGACGAGCAGAAGCCCCGCGGGCATTGAGGGACGCAGCACAGAGGCCCCGGCAACCCTCTCTGGAGGTCAACCGTCCCCTCACGTGCGGCCATCGAGCCGGTTTCTGTTTCCCATTCGCGAGTCGTCCCCACCAACGGCCGACTGCATCTCGCACGCGCGCCCCGAGAGCTGACGCGTGGGGGGTACGATGCCCACGCGAGGGCGCGGGAGCCTGCGAGGCACAAGAAGGGCGAGAGGGCGGGGGCGCGGCCGTATCAGCAGCAGCGCGGAGATGATGGAAAGCCGTGCCACGGACGGGCCGCGTGCTACATGTCCCTGTGCACCAGCACGGCGGCCCCGGCACGCCGGAGGGCGCGGGCAAGAGCCGGGCACACGGGCTGGTGTGTGGCGCCCTGCAGCGGAGCGACGCCCTGGCCGGGACGGCCGAGCACCTGCAGTCCGGGACGCAGACGCGCTGCGGGTCTCCGCGGCCACAGGTGAGGGGCAGCGCCGTGACCGCCATGCCGTGGCCCTCCCACCTGGCATCTCGGATGCGTGAGCGGCACCTCAGCCAGCGGCTGACCAGATCGCTCCGCAGAAACGTGCAGGCAGGGAAACGGGGCTTCAGGGGCTGGAAGGCGATCCGGCCCGGCCAGATGCCGCGTGGGACGACGACCCCGTGCACGAACGCTAGGCCTCGGGGCGGGATGCGTGTGGGGCGGTCGCGGCACCCACGTGCGCAGGCTGTTCTCCCCGCGTAGAAATCGGGGCAGCCAGACCCAGGACGCACAGAACCACCCCGGACTGGGCCTGTGCGGCCGGCCTCCCCGCCCGCTGCCTGTGGGACTGCAGTCGTCCGAGGCCCGGCGTCTGCCATGCTACACGGTCTCCGGCATCTCCTGACACGCTCATGGCACAGCAGAACCACACGTTTCGGAGCACCTGTAAGAAGCGTGCGGTGCTGACGTCTTCCCTCCCGCCGCATCTCGGCTCCTCAGGGCGCGTGTGCTTCTAAGCACCATGCACCTGGCCGTTTCACGAACAGGCACAGCATAGCTTATGTCCCTACCGAAAACCACCGACACAGGTCAGAAGGCCGCCCGAGTCGACTGCATTCATGCCGGCGCTGGACGGCCCCAGAACCACAGAAAGGTACAAGCCCGAATCGCGCAGCTCCGGTCCTGCACACACAAGGCAGGAAGAAGGAGTTTTATTCAAAGACCCAAACGTCTCCGTGTGGTTTCTGCCCGCCACACCCGGCTCGCGGAAAGACTTTCACCGCGCTGGACTCTGCGTCCTTCCGTGAGGTACTCTGTGTCCCTGAGCTCTGACCGGGCCCTCCCCAGCCTGTGCGGACTCATGACACCAGGTCACAAACCCCTTCACAGCCAGCTGTAAGATGTGAATCACTTACCTGCACTTGGCTCTTCGCAGGAAGGAGGGCTGGGGCAGCAGATGGCTTTGTCCTTCCCTGACCCGCGTCCCGGCCCCGTGCCATGAGATTCACCTGTGGACCTGTGTGTGGACACGTGCGGGGCGTGCCGTAATTAACGTGTGATTTTTTGTAGCAAGCCACAGGCGGGGGTCTCCAGGACACGCTCCGACGACCCCGAGGAAGCTGCTGGACAGGGGGACACCGTCCTCCGGCCGTGCGCATGGGACGGGGGCTGGAGTGTATGCAGCCTCTCGGGGCGTCGCGCCGACGGTGAGCATCTGGTGACCACCTGCTGGATCGGCGGAGACGCTGGAGCTGTCCCAGCCCCGGACACAGAGCCACCAAGGGGCTGCAGGGTGTGTGAGCTAGAGCCCAGCGGGTGACCCGGCCCTGTCCGTGTCACAGGGAAGGGCTCCGGGCCAGGGCAGGTTCGGGAGGAAGCGAACGTTCACACGGGCACACAGGACCAGAGCCCGGGTCTGCACAACGTTATCTTCTTGTGACGGTACACGCTAAAGGCGAGAGTAAATCCGAATTCCGTCTCTAGAGCTCACCCTCGAGATGAGCTTAATTCAAGGGTAGCCTGAGGGGCTGAATTTAGAAGGAATGACGCCTGCAGGTATCCGGGAGGTGGAGCGTTTCAGGGGCTCACGGCCCAGACGTGCCGAAAGCACTTACCTGCAGACGTGTACGCGGAGCAGAGCCCGGCCAGCGGCTTCCGTGCGCATCTCCTCGCTGCCCGGGCAGCTGCGGCAGCCGGGGCCTCCCCAGGTCCTTGCGCTTGAGTCCTTGAAAGACAGATGCCCTCTAACGACGACGTGCCATTGTGTGCCGAACCGGTCCGGCGTAAGACGCTCTTGTGTGACCTCGGTGGGATGCACAGAAATGCGTGGGGTTCTGCAAATACTTCCGCAAAAGGCAGTCTGATGGTGGAGGCATGGGACAGGAAGCAAAGGTCGTTCCAACCCTTGTGGCCCGGTGGGTGCTGAGGCCGCTGTTTCGGTGGAAGGCAGCTTGGTTTTGACAGGCGGGGCGGGAGGTGCAGCAGAGAAGGGGCCTGTGTGGCCAGGGGTCCAGCCGCGACTGCGGTGAGTGACGGCGAGAGTGGGCAGGGCCGCGGCAGCCCTGGGCTTCTCTACAGAAGCTCAAGAGCCAGGAGGCACAGGAGCAACGCCAGGAGATGTTGCTCTGGAGCGAGGGACGACCACTCTGCGGTGTCCTGTCCATCGCCCCCTCTCCTCGGACGCCAGGGTGATGGTTTCTGCTCGGCCCTCACACTGTGCCTTTGGGACACCAGGGAGTCCGTGTCCCCACTGTGCCCTCTGGTCATGTGTCCTCACCAGCTCAGGTCAGCAGAGCGAGGACAGGTAGGCGGGGGCCCCAGAGGGAGGGGACCGACTGGACGAGGGCCCGTCTTCAACTCCGGCCCTGTCTTCCCACGGGACAGAAGTGCCCAGACTGACTGGAGAGCTCACGTGCCGTCTAAGCCTGTCTATCCAGCAGTTACGTCGGTGCCTTTAAGGAACTGGCACACAGGTGCCTATGTGGTCTAGAGGGAACAGGGCTTCTCCCTTGTTGGTGAAGCAAAATCTGAAAGGAAGTCCCTTCAGGTTCACTCCGCCAAGGCTCAGAAGACGACCTGGGGTTGCCCGTGTGCACATGTGACGCACCCCCGCGGACGTGCCCGTCCTGACTCACCAGATCTGACTCCGATCCCTGGAGGCAGTGCTAACTAAAGCACGGTTTTTAAGTGAAAACTCTGTATCGGTTTTTGCAGATTTTATCCTCTGCATTCATTTTGTAATACCAAGTCCGGTGGTTACACTGTGAGACATCAAAACCCGAAGGAGGCCTTAAACTTCATTTCTGACGGGTTTTCAGTCGGCAGGGCTCATAGCTAAGGTTGGTTTTATTAATCGCCATGTCTGGTCAGACGGTGCATTGGTATAAGTACCAGAGTACTGTGAGGACCAGAATGGATACCCTGCATCAGGTGTCTACTTAAATAACAAACCTTTAAGTAAGATTAAAATGACAGAAGTTTGCATGCATTTTGTTATTAATTAGTACTTTTGTTTATATCGTTTGTCCATCCAGGCCCCCATCTATGCATCCAACCATGTATGCATGCCTATCTACCCATCCCTCCGTCCATCCCTCCATCCTTCCGTCCATCAGCTATCTATTCACCGATTCCTCCCTGCCTTCCGCCCCCCGTCATCTATCTATCCATCCCTCCATCCATCATCTATCCGTCTATCCAACCACCAGCCACCTATCCAGCCATTCCGCTCCCGTCCTCCGTCCATCCATCATCTATCATCCCACCCTCCATCTATCCATTACCTATCCAACCATCATCCATGTATCCATCCATTCCTCTCTCCCTTCCTCCCTCCATCCATCATCTATCACCCCTCCCTCCTTCCATCCATCATCTGTCCATCTATTCAACCATCAGCCATCTATCCATCCATTCTTCCCACCCTTCATCCCTCCTTCCCTCTATTCATCATTGATCCATCCCTCCCTCCATCATCTACCAACTAAC